>DXKC01000454.1:0-14917 GCA_031170775.1 Cymbopogon citratus
CCTGGCTGGTGTAGTGGAGGACCCTGATGTCTATCACTGTTATATCGATGTGATTCTAAAATTCAAACTCTAGTGTTTTTTTATTCTATGTCGTGTGTCAGGTCCTTTAGAATTCTAGCTAGGTTGTTTGGATGAAATACTAGGACTTTGAGATTTTTTCTATCCAAAATTTAAAAATCTCTATGGATCCAAACGCTATTTAAGGGCCTGTGTATAGAAAATCTACAATGGAAACACTTTGGAGGCACATTTATCATGCGCCGTCAAAAAATTCTTGAGTGCGAAGAAAAAAAAGGTATTATCCTTGCATATACTCAGCTACGCGCTCGATCCAAAAACTAATAAAAACATGTGCCTCTAGCTTTCGTTAGAAAAAATACTGACAATGTATAATAGAACTTAACTAACTCAGTAGTTGGCATGATTCGGTTGTGATCGATGAGTAGTTGGCATGATTCGCCGATTCGGTTGTGATCGATGCTCTCCACTCTGCACGATTGATTGCCATGCAGTTGACAAATGACCTCCCGATCCCCCACAAAGTCAGATTTGTAAACTTTTTTTAGGAACACGTACGAACACTACTTAATAGTGTAGGGGATGCCCAGGCTTGACATTAGAAGTTATATAGATGATGTAATAACCGGTATTTCTCATTTATTTATACCATTAATTAATTATAGATATATTTTCTATTGTAGTTCGTTTGACTTTTTTACCTCAAGTTTGACCACTCATTTTATTTAAAAAATTTGAGCAAATGTTGTTAAATTTAGGTCATTCTCGCGAAGATCCTTTTGTTAATAAAGCAAGCTACAACAAAATAAATGATATTTTAAACAAAACTTTGAATAAGACGAGTGATCAAATTTGAGGTAAAAAATGTCAAAGGGACTCCAATTTAGAACACACTGGTAGTTTGTATGCATTGTGTGAGTGATAGAACTAACATATAAATTCTAGAACTAATACGGGAGATCTTATTATCTAGATTTATTACTAGAGGAACAATGACACTTAGTTTTGGAAATATGCACTTATAATTATTTAGTTCATAATTAGTTGTTATTTTTAAATTAAATAATATGAATATAATTAGTCAGCAATCCTCATCCCATCGAGGAAGAGACTATGATTCTTGCACAACCCGATTCTAATTACCGGCACTGGCCCACTGATGTTGACAAATGACTCGGATTCCGGCATGTAATAAAGTTGACTTTCTGACCGGATTGATGCGAAGACTTGAAACAACTATAGTAAACGTTGACAGCCTGGCATCACATGGCTACATTTTACATCGCGGTCGTGGACATCTATAAAACTACCATGCGAACCCAACGTCGAGAACACGCAACACACACCGCGAACGAACAAGCGCGAGATCGAGCTTTGCCATGGCGGCGCACACCATTGCCCACTTCTCCCATCCCGGGCACGAGCTGGTGAAGCGGCACTACCTTGGGTCGTTCTTCACCTGCGACATGTGCTGGGAGGACCTGTCCGGCCCCGCCTACGGCTGCCGCGCCGGCTGCGACTTCGCTATCCACGACTCCTGCGCCGGCCACCCTCGGACGCTCTTCTCGCCGGCGCACCACCCACACCAGCTCGCGCTCACCCCGATCGGCGGCACCGCCTTGAACACCTTCGTGTGCGACGTCTGCGCCGGCAGCTGCGCCCCGGGCTGCTTCCTCTACCGCTGCCCGCCGTGCGGCTTCGACATGCACCCGCGCTGCGCGCGGCTGCCTCCGGCCGTGCGCAGCCCGGTGCACCCAGAGCATGACCTCACGCTGGTGCTCGCCGAGGGCCGCTGCGCTGCGTCGGCGTGCACCTACGCCGCGAGACGCATGTGGTTCTACCGTTGCAGCGCCTGCAGCCTCGACCTCCACGCCTCGTGCGCTGCCGCCAACGGCGCCATAGTTCGCCACCACGAGAACCGGCAGCATCGTTACCTGGCTGCCGTCCACCACGAGAACCGGCACCATCGTTACCCGGCTGCCGCGGACGGCGCCGGGCTTAACGTCGACGAGAACGGGCGCCATTGGTACCCGGATGCCGCGAACGGCGTCGGGCTTGGCGGCGACGAGAACGGGCATTATTACCCGGATGCCGCGAACGGCGTCGGGCTTGGCGACGACGGGAACGGGCATTGTTACCCGGATGCCACGGGCGGCGTCGGGCTTGACGACATTCTTCAAGTTCAACTTGCTCGCACCAGGATTTCCACTCAGGTGAAGATGGCTACTGAGCTGGCTAAGATGATGGCCGGCTTCAACTTGAGGTCAGCAGCGAACCTTTTGGTCTCGAGTTTTAACTTATCCTAGATGGGGTGATGCATCATGTGTTTTTTTCTCAAATTTGGTAGAATAACCCCATTCCCCGTGCTAGTATAATTATTAGCTTGTAAGAAATGAGATAGACATGAAATCATGAATCAACGCATTCTAGTCCACAGACCAAACAAAAAATTAGAGAATGAGATGGTGATGGAAAACGTCGTTCCACTAATCAAACACCCTGTTGTCGGATGTGTGAGCTCCTCGTTCCCTTTAGAAAACAGTAATACTGATAAGTAGCTATGGACAATTTTGATCACGGCATTTATAAATTTCCTCATCAGTCATCAACTCATGACATGTTGAGAACACGCTTGCAATCTTACTAATCTGACCATGACTTGTACAGCGATCTGGTATGAACAACAAAGCGCCTGCTGCCTGCTGCTGCTGCCAAGCTTGAAGTTCTGAACACATCGGCATCGCAGCATGAATAAAGTGCATTTGTTTCATTGTGAGTAGTGTTGTGTGTACCACGATGTATGTTCGTGCGCGTGTGTGTGTGTGTTCACGACCTCACTATGTTTATTTTTCCTCTGCTTGTGATTATTGCCCTGCTTCGTGCAGGATGCATCTTCATTGTGACCACGCCGTTTAGTATCCAGGACCAGCACCGGTTACCTGGTCTTTGTTATTGTTGTGTGTAAGTTTTTTTTGTTAGTTTCTATATATAAAAGTGTCCGTCTGTCCTTGTCTTCTTCAATTGTGATGATGATGGATTTCTGGTATTCGTCCCTTGGCCATATTGCTTAAGTGGTTTCTAACATGAGGGTGTGACTGGCTATATATGGGTTAGCATGTTGATAACGGTGACATTCTTTACAATAGCGGTCTTAGCTAAACAGCAGAGGACATCATCAGCTATATGCGACTTCTTCCAATTATTCTTCTTGTTTTAGAAAGGGCAATTATTCTTCTTGTAGTCCTTGAATTTCTTCCAAATGTCTTCAACTTCTTCATCAACATCTGAAATTTCTGAGTCAGTAGCTAGATAATCACGGTCAAAGCTGTTGTTTCAATCAACTTTAACTGCTATGCTCATAGTGCTTACTGTCTTAGCTTGTTTGCCCTTCCCTGTCAAAGTTAACTTCCTCTTGCAAGTAGTTCTCTTCCTCTATAGAACTCTGGCCACTTAAAATACCATACAATTTGCTTACAGTGGCTAAGTCCTTCTCATAAGAGAATATCTCTGATGTGGTAGCTTTCTTCTCGCCAACAACATGGACCATATAGGAGAAATTGCACATCGACTACTGCCTCCTTGCTCCCAACAAGCCGGACATCATCACTGTTGTCATTTTGAACTTGAACTTGAACAATGCCTTTATCAATTTCATCCTAATAGTTACTATCTAAGTTTCACTTATCTTCTTGACCTGAATCTGGCCCAATAACATGCTCAACAAAAACATTGACTACTCCACCTTCTGTGATACGATCTATCATTGTAAGACAGGCTTTATAATGTACCAATTCTTTTGAGCCATTACTCAATTCTTTGCTAGGAAAATGCCAATGCATGAGACAACCTTCTTCAACCTTACAATGGCCCTTCAGGTGCCCTAAAATTTCAAGAAGCGGAAGTTCAATTTGTCTCGATTTATGAATGACATGGCTTCTAAACCACCAATATAGTTTATGATGTGTTTAATAATACTAATTTGGTGCTCACTACAGCCTTTTAGGATGCTACTGTGGCTGCAGAAATGCAGTCTGCTGTAGCAACGGCTACAAACGGTCGCAGCTCAAGAAGCTGCAGCGAGCAGGCTGATTAGTCGTTCTTTGCAGAAAGGCGGAGTACAAGTACAACACAAAAAGTTAGCAACGGCGTATTTCATTGTTCTGATATTCCTGAGTCTAATTTTGCTGGGTGAAGTTACAAGTGAAATGGAGGAGGGAAAAGGAGTAAAATCTGGCCATCTACACTTAATCGTAGAAGTCTTCCTCTGCCAAAGAAAATAGTTATCCTTTTAGAAAGTTTATAAATGGGCAGGAGTTTGATTTCAGAAAGAAAAGATTAAAAATTCATACGAATATTAGTTCAAATTGAAACTTACGTGCTTCTTCCACTTGGTTCCAGTCATCGTCATCGTCATCAAACTCGATATTCTATATAGAGTGAAGGTCGAGGCATCAGAGTGAGATACATATAATAAATCAATGTCTAGAGTTTTCAGCTAAACTATTTTAAGTTTGAACAAATTTATAGGAAAGATCAATAATATTTATGACAGCAAATTCGTATCATGAAATATATTTTCACAAAATACTTATTTGGTGTCAGACTCATAGATGTTGTTTCTCTTTCCAATAAAGTTGATCAAATTTAAGACAGTCTGACTTAGTATGATCCTCGAAAATGATTTATTTCCAAAGCTACAAAACAGACCCCTTGTCCTACATCACAGAAACCATGGCAAAGAAATTCAGTTGGGTGGTAAGTACCTGATTGTAGTCACCGTCTGAATTTTCCTCCTCATGTACTTCTTCCTGTTCATGCTCATCCTCATCATCCCCTTCCTTCTCCCCCTTGCTTCCATCCTACAACCAAAAATAAGTTAATATGGGACAACAAGATAGCCTACAAAATAGTAGAAAAAATTTTTAGAACGGCAAAATAGTAGAAAAATAAAGTCTGAATGTCTCATATTAACATTTTGGCACAAGCTCGATAGTATAATGATGAGAAAACATGGCTCAAACTTCAAACCAGCAATAATAAGAGCAAAATTCAAACATTCTCACCAAGTGAACCTCATATACGAGCCTAAAACAAGAATTTGAAAATAAATCTATCTTAATTGAAGGGCAGGGCTCCTGCCATTATGTTCAAAAAAGAATTTGAAAATAAAAGGACAATGGTGAGGTTCTTGCCTTGTGCTTCTGTTCAAGCTTCTCAAATACTTCAAATGCCTGCTCATCTGTCAAACACAAAAGTACAATCCATTAGTCCAGTAAAAGAGGTGAAGTATACCTAAGTAACATGTAGCAGCAGAAGCAAAGCAAGTGTTCCCTTCAGTTCTTCGTGCTACCCAACAGGGAATAGAGTTGTGAACAGCAGATAATTCCATGAAGAAGTAAAAACCTGAATCCTTATCCCACCGGAGTTTCTTGTTGCCTGCTTGCTCTCTTCTAGACCCTATAAGGAACAAAATACCATGGCTATTATGCTGAAAACATAGAGCTGACAATAAATTTCAATGCATACAAATGAGGTGAAGAGTTAAAACTACTACCTTGCACCAGTTCAGCAGGGAAATTTGAAGGAGTTAGTTTGAGATATGATGTAAAAGGTTCACGTTTGCTTTGGCCCTTACGTTTCCTATCAGAAAATTTTTCGATCTCTTTGTCTTCATTTTCTGACAACATATGAAATCATAAGATAATTAAACTAGAAAAATACCAATGCAAAAGAGTACAACCAAAAAAAAAAAGAGAGAGTACTTTTCTCGGGAGGATCCTCCTCCAGGTGGTAGCAGGAACTCCAGAACTCCTCAAGTTTCGAGGTGTCCTGTTCCTCGTTGCTCGCATTGGCGCACTTCATCTCCGGCGGCAGGGTGATGTCCTGCTCGTTTTGCAAGCACGCAGCACATCAGTTGTACTGCACCACGCGCGCAATGCAAGGTACCGGCGGAGGGAGGAGAGGACTGACCGGGAAGTCCTCGTGCGGCGCGTGCTTGGCCGGGTGGTCGTACCCGAATCCGAAGCCTCCACCTCTCCCGCGGCCTCCTCTTCCACGGCCTCGGAACGACATCGGGAGAGAAGAGAACGCCGCGACGC
The DNA here is from genome assembly GCA_031170775.1 of Cymbopogon citratus. Taxonomy (NCBI): domain Eukaryota; kingdom Viridiplantae; phylum Streptophyta; class Magnoliopsida; order Poales; family Poaceae; genus Cymbopogon; species Cymbopogon citratus. Next base: position 6,117 of record DXKC01000454.1, read on the forward strand.
AGCAGATGGAGTTCGAAGGGGCGGCGGGGAGCGCGTGAGGCGATAGGAGAGAGGATGGCGCCGCGTCGGCGGTTGTCAGCGTCTGGCTGTAGCCGATGCTTCAGCCGCGTAGTTCAGGTGCGGCGTGCGGCGAGGGCGAGCAGCAGTTGCAGTTGCAGCCGGCCGGCAAGGACGGCGGGGTGAAGGCAAACTAGCGTGGGCCTTAAACCCATGAGTGAGCGAGCGGCTGTTTTGGCCCAGTTTTGGCGTAGTGGGCTAAATACTTGGCAACAACTTGTGGAGGGGCCTGTTTTGGGATGCAACGGAAATTTTCTTTTGGAAAAAATAGTTATCCTACCTGGCCCAAACTATCCTGCGAGTACGAAAGCAGTAGTGTAGCATATCGGTTCATGCGAGCGGACCTAGTATCACTCATCATATCTAGGCGTCTTAGCCGTGGAGCCTCCTAGTGATTCAGAGGGTGCATTACAGATTTACAGTATTACGAGGATCGGTCAGAGGGTGCACTGGATGCACATGTGTGTACATGAGAGCGTAGAGTGCGTGGGTTGTGTTTGTCCGGTTATATCACTGTTTGTGGGTTGTGTTTGTCCGGTTATATCACTGTTTGACTAATGATTTTTGCGGTTGATAAGTCATCTAATGTTGTTTTGTTGTTAGTAAAAAATATTGTACCATGGTTGATAAGTTCAAGCGAACATGGCGTCAGAAAAAAAAAATAATATGTGTGGCACCAGGTGTATAATTAGATGTAAATTTGAATGTTTCCTTTATGGATTTTTTTTCTATCATAATAATAGAACGGGTGATTTAGATGTGAATCTAGGAAATTACTCCAGGTAAATGCTTCATATATGTAACAGTAGGGGTGGCCTGCTCAGCATCACCACTCATGCAAGAATTGACAAGTGTATTACACACCCAACAATCATACGCGCAAAGGTTCACTACTGCTTTGTTTTCTTATATATGATGAGCAGCAAGAGCCTCGGAGGATAACAGACGGCAGCCGCACATCCATATATATAGCTCACCGTACAAGACAAAGAAGAGGAAAACCGAATACAAAGACATTGAGACTTCGCTCGGTGCTTTGCACCGAGTATCAAAAACTTAAAAAAAGAGTACAGGCCAGGCTGATGCAAATTGTACACACATTACTAGTAGTAGAGAAGGCAAGACGTGCAGTGGTGGCAATCACATCAACTGAAGGCCGCTGATAGGACTGCGAGCACCGGCGATGCCATGCCGCCGGTTGCTGCGTCCATCGCGACATGGAGGCTTGCCTTGAGAATAAACTTGGCGACCGAGGAACGACGGCTCGGTCTGGCGGCAACGCTAGCTTGGCTTGCCTGAGCGACATGACCACTGCTGGTACTTCGGCCACCACTGATGGGCATGGGCGCAACGCTGGAGGCGCACGCGATGTTTACTTTGAGCGGACAAGAGCAGACGTAGTTCCACACGGACACCTCTTGGCAGGTGCCGGCTGAAGGGACCAGGCGAAGGTCATGCCGTGGGTGGAGAGGGCTACGAATGGTCTGTGGGAGCATGGTGCAGAGAGGATGCACGTCGAAGAGGCAATCCGTGCAGCGGTACACCAAGTCTCCCGGCGGACATGCCTCCATGCAGAGGTCGCAGGACCATCGAACAGAGGAGCTGCCGCTGGTGGGCAAGCAGCTTAGCGTGAGGGTGTGCCAGGGGTGCGCGAAGAAGGAGATTGTCTGCTTGAAGTAATCAGCGCAGGCCTCGTGGATGTCGAAGTCGCAGGCGTTGCAGCGGTAGCCGGTGAAGCCGGCCAGCTTGGACCGGCATATGTCGCATGTGTGGGCGGACAAATAAGTGTACCGCATCTTCACAAGAATATGTGGGTCGGCGAAGTGCCTTCGGTAACCAGCAGACGCCAATAACAGTGGCCATCCCAAACAAGGATATGCGTTTTTTGTTTGGAGAAACAAGCTAGAGCAGAACTCAAGCTCAGCCTGGTTCTTTCTGGGGAGGAGTTGGGCAGATGCTGATATGCATATCTATCCCTTCGGGAGCTACTACTTATATATAGGGATACTCGCGAGAAGAAAATAAAACAGTGGACCGAAGACACATACAATATATACTAGCAAGTCCAGTCCTGCGTCGCTGCATGGTGATCAATCATATGGACGAAATTAAAAAGCAGTATTGACATCAAATCATTTGCCTTTTTATGACGTACTATATAATATATATGCACAGATGTACACAGTGAGGTGGATCGTGACATACGAGCCAACATGGTTGTCGCAGAGCAGGTCACTTGCTGTGTGGACGAGATGTATGTAATGAAAGGTCATTTTAAGATAGAATTGGCATTGTAAAGATATTGAAATTATGGCATTAGGGTGATACGCATGATGTGCTGTTTATTTGTCTTTGTGATAGCATTATGATTGGATATGTACACTCGTGGTAGCGTAACCGCTTGGATATGCAATTATGTATACATGACATGCTTATGCACTACACCACAACTTTTAATCACAAACTTTTAGCAATTCACCGTCCAATGCTAATTAACAACTTTAGCCACTGCAGTCAGTCGCTAATTAAGAGTTGTGGTATAGTGATGTGAGGTGCTGTGTGGGTTAACTCAAGCCAAGTTTTGGACTTGTGCTTATACGTGGTTGTTCTTGTTCGTATACAGTGCTGCTTTAGACAGAACATGGTTGATGACGAACTCGTGGTAGTGTAACAGAACATGCTTATGATTGTCGAACATGCTTAGGTTCATGTGATTGAATTGAGATCCTATGAATTTAAAGATGTTGCGTGCGGAGATTGAGCTAGCAAATACTCAATCTCCGCGCATGCTCTGTTAAGCATGAACTTAATTAAGCATGCTTAATATACTCAATTCCCTTCTCATTTCGTTCATGAACTTAAGCATGGTCTGTTAAATTGGCATATAATACATGGTGTGGTGGGATGAGAGGAATAAGAGAAGGGAAGAAGGGAGGGTCGCTGACTTTCAAAGGTTAGGAGCTGGCTGCAGTCTATGATGCATATTTCTGAAAACACCGCAACGCACGCTATTGCCGGATGATCGTCAAAATCGGATGGAAGAAACTGAACTCAAGTGGAGCCTTTAACAAAGAAAGGAAGGATGGCGGGTGGTAACTTTGTGCTCAGAGATGACCAAGGCCGGGTGATCAAGTCGGGAGCTTAGGGGTGAGGGTTTCTTGTTGGCACGCAGACCTCCTTGGTTGAGCAGTATGACTACAGGAAGCTGCTAGTTTGGGGATCTCTCGGTTACATATCATATTGAGATGGAGGCGACGCTCGTTGAGGCAGCCCTGGAGTCAGATGGTTATAGGCTCTCCGTGGTCGGAGGTATCATTATTGAGATGAACCATTTGTTAGACACAAAATGCTCTTCTTGTGATATCAATGTCTGTAATTGCGTGCTATTGAGTATGGGCTGGAGTTGTTGAAGCAGGGTGTCATACATCGGATTGGTGATGGAAATTCCATAACTGGTTGCCTCGTGGGTATGGCTTGAAGCCGCTTGGGCCTCAACGGTCATGTCGGCTCCGTTGGGTTCACCATCTTATTAATGATACAGGAAATTGGGATGAAACAGCCATTCAAAGCAGTGGCGGAGCTGGAGCAAATATAAGGGGGTGCAAGAGTTTGTAATTTATAGGTGCATATATAGCAGAAATTTGAGTCTTATCACTGTTTTCCAAATTTTTTGTGGGCCCACTGACTACAATATAGCTCCGCCCCTGATTCAAAGGTATTCTTATCCATGTGATGTTGCAGGGATTTTTCAAAATTAAGTTGCCTATAGGCAGGAGTCTTCAGATTTGTGGCTTGGCATTATGAGAAAACTGGGATATTTTCTGTCCGAAGTGCATACAGGTTAGCTGCCCCAAATTTCTATGGGACTGGTTACATTGAGAGCAGTTCAAATTCTGATCAAGGACGTGATGGGTGGAAGAAACTATGGCAGGTTCATGTTCCATCCAAGGTCAGTATTTTTGCAATGAATAACAATGGACTGCCTACTCGTGTTAATAAGAAATATCGCCATGTGGAGGAACATGACGTATTTGAATTATGTGGGCAAGGTGCCGAAGATGTTTATCATGCCTCTGTCCTCATGCTACTCCCCTAAGACACGCTATGAGGGGGCATTGGGTTTTGCGGCTTTTGTCGTCAGAGCATGATTTGGCCAAGGCTGATCCTGAGTGGATGATGATGCTAATTTACAATAATTCCTTGGAGGTTTTGACAATTTTTTTGTGCTCTTTTGGCATACTTGGGAATAAGATCATCCATGAGAATATCAGTCCTTTTATAAAAAGCTCGGTTACCTTCTTAGAGAGATATATGGCTTCTCTAAATATCACCCGACAACATGGTGAGCTCATAGATACCAAAGGTAAGCGCTGTGCCGTGACTGCAATCGATAAAATTTAGAGACCGTCAGCTGCTCAGAAGAAGTTGTACTGGTCGCCACTAATGCAGGCATTTAGTCAATTATCTGGAGATGCTGCAGTGGGGTCGTGATTCGTGATTGGCAGAGACCCTTGAAACTAACTGCCTGACGCATCTTATCTCATTGTAGGGATGTAGAAGAAGCTGAAGTTGTAGCTTGTTTAGAGGGTATTCTTTTGGCGACGAGATGGCCGGAAACACCGATGGTCCTGGAATTTGACTGTCAAACGGTGGTTGCAAAGTTCCACTCAAAGGGCCATGATCTCTTCGCGTTGTGGCAAATTATGGCTGAGATGCACGTTACAAGCAACCAATTGTACAGTTTAGAGATACTTAATATTAGTAGGGACTAGAATAAATGTGGCGCATGAGTTGATGCGTTTTGCTGCTAGGTCTAGAGAGAGTCATTTTTTTTTCATGTTTTCCAGAGTGGGTTGTGTCCCTCTCTTGTAAAGATGTTACTTGATTTTAATAAAGTGTTTCTTTAAAAAAAAGATGTTTGTAATCGCGTCCGTAATGGAGTGGCTCATGCTTTAGCCGCTGGGAGTGGGAGGGTGTACCTCAAGAGATTTGTGGTCACCAATGGTTTGGCTGGGATGAATGAGTAATAAAAAGCACCTTAAATAAACTAGTATATTGCATGTGCTAACGCTATGGATTACATTAGCTTTTAAAGACACACAAGTTATAATTATGAAAGGAAAAAATATGTAACTTCAAAAGGATGAAATCAACAAGAGTGACATACCTGACTATTTAATAGCCCAGAAGAAAACAACATTTGTACCGATGGTGTCCTTAGTCATTAGTCAGAAGGAATTTCAGAGCTATATATAATTTAAGTGAAGCTTTGAATTATTCGATTATTGGATAAGCTTTGCAAAGTTGACTAAATTAGTAGGTTAATGCAAACATAACACTACAGTATAGCTAGTTTGAAGAAGCATGGGGAAAATATAACAGTACAATATAATATCTATCATACCTGCTTTTGTGGATCGATCTAGCACTGCTTTTGTGGATCGATCTAGCACTGCTTTTGTGGATCGATCTAGCACTGCTAGAGGAGATTAATCTACTTAAAAAATCTGAAATCCATGTAAAATTCTGAAATATGAACATCTATGCATCACACAAAGAATTTTTAAATTCACTTCTTGATAAAGATGAACTCACCTCAGCTGGGACTCTTTGCTAGAATAATAATTGAAGGTAGCAGGGCATTTATCAAGGAAATTCCAGCACTCAAACTTACATGCAAATTAACATAACAGTATGACAATGACATGAGCAAAATAACCAGGATGAAGATTAGCCGCAAAACAATACAGATGGACTGGTTAACCAGAAAAAAAGAGCACAACATGACAGCACATGCACCCAAAAAAAATCAGAACCTCTGGCATTGAAGGAGATAAATCGATGGTGCCATGTAACAATTTGTGTACCAACCAGCAACATCACTTGTAATAATAGATATAAGTAACAAAATCCATTGTTCCATGCAAAGCTCATCCAACCTATATCTCAACAGGTGCTGCCAATACAAAATGCACATGTAATAGATAAATAACAATCAAGATATATGCAATCTTGAAGGAAAAGTGAATAATGAAGGGAGTTTAATAATTCATAACAGAGTATGGAGTTTTTGTTCCACAGAACAATATCACTCCTGCTCCATGGAGAGAAGCCTTGCTCGTCCCAATTCGATGTGAAGCTCTAAATCTAAACGACATTCTAGACGGCTCTCCTTCGGAGGTCTCATGCTTCCCAATCAAATATTTAGGATTGCCGTTGACTGTGAAACGACTAAAGCGAGTGGACTTCCAGCCATTGGTGGACAAAGCACTCGGGAAGCTCACCCTTTGGAACGGGCGTCAAATCAACCATGCAGGACGCTTAACTTTGGTTAAGGCGGTCCTTACGTCACAGGCGGTGTACTTCCTCACATCCTTGCGTGCCCCAAAAGAAACACTAAAGGATATTGACCAACAGAGGAAGAAATTTCTTTGGACGGGCTCCGAGCCGCTAATCAGAGGAAAGTGTAAGGTAAACTGGCCTCGGTCAGCAAGGCCCAAATATTCAGGAGGCCTAGGCATCCTCCATCTTGAGAAATTTGCGAGGTCCCTTAGACTACGATGGTTATGGCGCAATTGGTCAACAAATGATGGCAGCCTTTGGGATGGACAAGAAACACCCTGGAACAAGGTGGACAAGCTGCTCTTTGCGGCTTCCACTACGCTCACAATTGGAAATGGGGAAAGAGTGTCGTTCTGGAAGAGTGCATGGCTAAATGGCCAATGACCCTGTGATGTAGCGCCACATCTATACTCCATCTCTAAGAGGAAAAATAGAACATTGCACCAGGCTCTGTCGGCCAACAATTGGATACACGACATCAACTTACAGCACTCAAGCTTCTCTGCCCAACACTTTGTCGAGTACACATGTCTATGGCAAGGGACCAGACGCATCCGGTTGACAACGAGGACGCCAGATTCCCTCACATGGAAATTTGAACAAAATAGAGAATATTCCGCTTCATCGGCGTACCATGCTCAGTTTATTGGAGCAACTCGCAATAACTACGAAACCATTATCTGGAAACCATGGGCGCCGCCTAAATGCAAATTCTTTAGCTGGCTTGCCATACAGAACCGAATCTGGACTGCTGACAGATTGGAAGCACGTAATTGGCCAAATCAAAGGATGTGCCCACTTTGCAGACTGCATGCTTAATCGGGCCTGCATCTTTTCAAAGACTGCAGATTCACAAAGCGTTTGTGGAGTGAAATCGCCGTTTGGACGTCAAACCATGATTTACACCCGAATGCCTGGCCGCCTAGTGACACCCTTGAGAAGTGGTGGACAGCCATGTCAGTTGTGCCTAGTGCAAACAGGAGAGGCCTTCGTTCAATCATCATTCTAATTTGTTGGGAAATTTAGAAGGAAAGAAATGCGAGAGTTTTTGAACGAGTGGAGTCCACAAACTTTGGGGTTCTTCAGAAGATCAAAGAACAGGCAAGAGTATGGACAATAGTGGGAGCAAAGCACCTTGATAATTTCGTGAACCACCACCAGCTACATTTTTAATCGGCACTCCCATAGTGCATTTTTTTCTTCTCTGGCCCTCTGCGGCTGTTGTGTTTGTTGTTGTTGTTGTACTTTGCCTGTCTGGGCACTCCCTCTTTTTAATATAGCGGGCAGCTCTTCTGCCGGTTCGTTTCAAAAAAAAAATTCCAGTGGCAGATATTGATATTTGTGACATATATGTGTCAAAAATCCAACTTTGAGTATTCATATTATAATTCAGGAATAGATTTTAAATATCGAGATTATTACTACAGAAAGTTTGATAATCGTGGGAGCTTTCAACGCCAGTTATGTGAGAACGGTCGGTGCTACGTATCATTGCTACTTCATAGTCTAAGGGGTTATGGAAGGGTGGCTAGCTTACTAGCGTTGATGAATGTTTTCACCGTCGGTTCAGCTTATCATAATCCAACAATGTACACAACACCGGTGTTCAACACAATATCATACACTGAACCCGGGGTGAAAACATTTAGCACTACCAGTTATTAATGGGCAAACACACAAAAACTAGCGGTGATAAGAAGCTTCACTGCTGGTTTAAAGATGGAAGGCCGCATCGCCCGTAGAACCAGTGGTGGAAATCGCTATCACCATCGGTTCACCTATGTTCCGGTAGCGGGAAATCACAATGCTTTGTACCACCGCATTACCGCATTGTTCGCGGAGTTGGTGTGAGCAGAATTTTCGCCGCTGGTTGTTCGGACATTGAACTCCACCCACTACTAGAAGAAAATCATCTTCGTTACTACTCCCTCAACTTCTTGAGCCGTAGATCCTTCCATCATTTATGGCGACTGTTCTTTAGTATATTTTTTCGTGAAGGCCCTCTATTTTCAAATGATATTCTAAGGTTGGTGACTAATATCCATTGTCTTAGCTAGATTGTTCCTATGGTTAAATTTTAGTTTGATACCTTGAAACAACTTTTTTCCCCGCAAATGTGGTTTGATGCAGGTTTTGTTTGGAATGGCTTTTGGACCAATTTGTTAGCGAAGAAATAGCCAAGACTGAATCAAACACAAAACTTAGGGAATGATTGGTTTGTTAAATGAAATTGTGTATCATCATATCACTCTCTTATTTTTTTGTTTGGTTTGTGATATAGAATAGTTGGTCATTATCACCTCATTTCTCACAACCTAATAATTAGTACTAGTAGAAGTCATTCTACTAAATTTCAAGAATATATTCATAATGCATCGCTTCATCTAGAATGAGTTAAACGG
>DXKC01000456.1:0-14314 GCA_031170775.1 Cymbopogon citratus
GTGATGTTTGGCTGTTAGTGTGATGTTTGGCTGTTAGTTTCAGCTTATTTTTATCAAGATCTTCACCAAGTTTTGCTGCAACGGCTTAATTTAGTCTATAAGTGAACCCAACTTGTCTTGAAAAATAAGTCAAACTCGCAAGTTCTATATATTTAGCCCCCCATCATGGTCCGATTCTGGATTCGCCATTGCTTACTCGTACTCTTATATTAGGACCAATCGAAAGTAACTTGATTTATTGTATTATAATATGATGTAAATGTTTTGTAAATATATATATGAAATCAAGTGTATAGAATTGCATATGCTAATTGAGATATCATGAGATATGATTGTCCAGGAAATGCAAAGGCTTGAAATTAAATTAGAAATCTGTGCACTCGAATTTAAGCTAAGTGGATGTCCTTGCAGCTTGGAATTTCTATTTAGATATTGCCCCAATTCTTATCTGGCACGCATTCTTTTTGCGAGAGAAATACTGAATTGCTCCAACACAGAGCACAAAAAGATAAGCACTCAGTTCTGAATCACTGTAGTTCCAATGAAGTTGTTATTCTACCCCTCTTCTTGCTAGAAAGTTCAAGAGGATAATACAAAGTACTAGGCTGTATAAATGTATATACCCTTGAAGAACGTCATGAATCCCCTGGTGTGATTCTTTTATTTATTCATTCAAGAGCAGGATACCTAATCTTCACTGCACGATAATTAAATCTTTGGAGGCTAGCCACCAAGTTCCCAGACGATAAAGGATCAAAAACTAAAAAGTTCCTACTAAAAGGCTATGTGTTGTCAGTGGGCAATGAGAAAATAACTTCTAATCCTCCCAGCATAGATTCTTGCAATGAAGTTCGTTCCAGTTGTTCTCCTTGACCATCAGGTTCCTTTGGTACCCTTTATTATAATCAATGCTAATGCTTGCAGTGTTAGAGAAAAAGATAAAGTTGTGAACCTCCCTGGCCAGTGAAGAATAAAAGTCTCTAGTAAAAAAGCTTCAACTTTAAATCAGAACTTACACTTGGGGCATCACTGCTGGAGCTTGAATTGATTTCTCCAGCAATAGAGCAACATGGCTCTACCATCCACACATGTACTACTGTAGCTATATAATTAAAAGGGATGGATCACATACAGTTTTCTTCCTGGAAACAATATCTATGTGACCTTTCTCCTGCACTGGAGAATATTAGAACATGGGTTCTATCCTTGTTTACTGTGAAAAGGTGCAAAAAGATATAGTGCATTATTGGACAAACCAAAGCAGCAATGCAGATAGAATCAGGATGCTCAGGAGAAGGGTTGTTAATTGGTACTGTACAAATTTTAGAAGGAAACTAAACCTATATCAGAGTCAAATTCACAAAATATGCCTAAGGTTAAAATTATTATCATTATTCCAATGCAAAAAAACTGAATTTTGCGGCCTACTCTAGCACGGGAATGTTCTGGAATGTAAATTCCATAAAGTAAATCCAAAATTTCAAAGAGGGTTATAAAAAAAAAGTCTAATTTTTGTAGACGTTAGAGAATCCTCTACTAATAATTGTTGGAGGATGATCCACACAGCATTGTTTCTCCAAGCTGGTCCAGGCAAGGACCAAATGCTCAAGGGACAATAGCTACTATAGAACCCCAGATCACTACAGGTTCAAAAATAAGAAAACCTCCTTCTTGGGCCATTCGGTCCTTACAACACAGCAAGATGACAAAGGTTGCTGCAAATACATTTTATGATTCTAGAGACATTTCTAGCCATTGGGGAAAGACGACAAACACAAACATCCGCTGAATGATTTGACAGCCTCCACTGGCCATATTGGATCACATAGCCACATACTCCCTCCGTACTGAATTAGTTGCGTTTCGGACATGATTGTGCTTACCAAGTAATGATTAATTAGGGGGTATTGTCCCTATTAAATAGGGTTGTGGCTGCATTCTATACGAGAAAGTTATGCACTTGAGATGGCTACTGCATCGAGGCCAGGCGTTGCCTGTGGCCATTATGTCCTGGGTTTGATACGGGTTCGAAACCCGCGGGCACCACTTTGTATCACTCGCTAGATTTTGCATGGGATGGATTTTTGCATGGCACTGTGTGACCCTGTGTGGCACATGGCACTGTGTGACCCTGCGTGGCACTAGATTTTGTTTCGCTTGGCGAGGCACGAGCAGCGCATTTGGCTACACGATGATTGGGGTAGTTGCGGTGGACGAACGAGTCGACAGAGGCACGCGATGATTGTGGTAGTGTTGCTGGTGAGTTCTGAGGAGGCCACATACGCGATGAATGCGGAAGCAGATCGAACAGACGGGCGAGCAACAAACGGGATGTCCAGGGGCAACCGAGTCCAAACTTCACCCCGTGAGCATACAGCGTCAAGCTTTGCGAAAATGCCAACAGGCTGGAACGTCACAAGAAATCTGGGTATGAAGGGAGTAGTCGTCACTGAATGATTCCAACCTCCACATGATTAAGAATTTCATTGGAGAATTCCGTAAGGATGCTGTCGTTGACGTAGAGCAGGAGGTCGACCTATTCAACACCTCGAAAAAGGGAACATAACAGGTTGCCATGTTAGATGAAACCCCTCGTGACCTATTCTTGTTTGAGGTATTAAAGGCTTTTGGAGAGCTGTCACGCAATTTTTGTTGAGAACCTGGTAGGTAGCTTGGCATAGATGTTCTAGATAAATATGCATGGATTGTAGGAAGGTATTGCTGACATCCATTTGGTAGATTGGCTGGCCGATTGGTGCCACAACTATGAGGTGCTCGGTCACATGCATGAAAATATGTGTTTTGCCATAGTCCATGCCCAATGTTGCGTTATGAATCAACAACCCACCAAACTTTGTACTACTTGAGGGTAAAACACCGAAGATTCTAAATGACTCACATCCATTGTACATGTTGTATGAACCACAACTCTCACACAAATCTACTTACATTTTCTCCTTGCATGCTTCATGTGAAAGGGTTAAACACAATGATCTAGCTAGAAACCTGATATGTTGGTCGATCCCACCCGCAACAACCAAGAGAACTAAACCCTCCACAATCTCACAACTATGGTTAGGAAAAAAAAGGATAGGATCCAGTAACCACATAAATTTGCATGGAATGTGACATCGTAGGTGTACATGGAAGCAATGGGATGAAATACTTATCAAAGTGAACATGCCAAGAGATGATTACACATTGCAATAGAAGTGTTCCTGATGATCATTCGAGTTCCTAATGAAAACACAGGTTATTACACGTGGTGCAAGTTTATGTGTACTGGTGGAGGTACTATTACGGCAGTACAAACATCTAAAAACATGGATCACATATTCACATTGTAGTAAAGGTCATAACCATGGAGATGCTAGTAGAGTGTGGATAGACCATGGGTTTTCAGGCACTATTGGTTGAGAAGAAAAGTGGTTGTTTGGGGGGACTTGATCTAGAACAGTTAGACATAATTAGGCTTGGCGTGTTTTAAATTTAATTGAATTAATAAATTGTAAGACCTATGTGAAACACTAGGTGAAATATAGTCCAAGTCACATATGTGATTTTAGATGGAATATAAGTGAATTGTCCACCTCTCCCCATCAACTTAAGCGTTTGGGTTGAACTGGTCGGTCCATACAACTCAATATGGTATCAGAGCCAGAGATCTCAAGTTCGAATCCTGGTTAGCGCAATTAAAACAAAATAATTGTTGCTCGTTCCTATTTCATGTCTGAGGCTCATCCGTCGCTAAGATCTCTCACTGGAGCATCGACGTGAGGGGGAGTGTTGGAATATAAGTGAATTGTCCATCTCTCCCCATCAGCTTAAGCTTTTAGGTTGAACTGGTCGGTGCATGCAACTCAATATGGTATCAGAGCCAGAGGTCTCAAGTTTGAATCCTGGTTAGCGCAATTAAAATAAAATAATTATTTTTCGCTCCTATTCCACGTCTGAGCTCGTCCGTCACTGGGATCACTCGCCGGAGCCTCGACATGAGGGGGAGTGTTGGAATATAAGTGAATTGCCCACCTCTCCCAATCAGCTTAAGCTTTTGGGTTGAACTGTCGGTGCATGCAACTCAATAATTTTGACTAAATGTTGAATGAACTCGATTAGGTGGCATAGATGTTCTTGTACTTGTTAAGAAGTTGAGAATGGCAAAAGAGTGCCACACGCATGTGCACCCGAGCTAAACTATGTTTTGGCATGACGTGATGTGACATGATGTGATATTACTAGGCCATGCCACACCACGACATGCCACGAGTGGGGTGGGATAGGTTTTGCCACTTAGGCCATCTGAAGGAGTCATCAAACAATTGCTGGCAACACATTATGGAGAAATATAGTAGTAATTCTACCAATTACTTTGTGATTACTCTATCCTGGTAGCATTATGTGATTACTCCATTCTAGGAACGTCCTGGTGTATTTTATTGTTCCTCTGTCTCCTCTTCCAAGTTGCTATAAAATAATCACCAAGGCAATAGAATCGGTTCACCAAACATCTAGTCTTTCAAACTTCTGTCTCCGAGAAAACCCTTCTTCTCCCCCTTTTGAACAGTAGATCTAACAATGGAGGATGATCGTGGCAAGCGTCCTCTGGAAGGAGGTGATGATGAAGTTTGGTAATCTATATGCCAGCGCATAAGGTAATCAATCTTTGATCTGCATTTCTTTAATCGGCTTCCATTTAGATCTAATCTATTGAGCCTTTGCTCTTCTTTTATTGTTCACAAATGGATTGGCAATCTCTTGGATCATGATGGCACCAATCCATCCAATGCTCAGCCAGCAGCTCTAGCTGCATCTGCTGCACTTTCGCCGGTGTCATCGCCAGTGTTTCCTCCTCCATCTCCGACAGCATCGGCATCTCCTCCTACATTGCCAGTGGCAGAGAAGCATCCATCATCAGATACCGAATCTGAGGATCCAACGGTGGCTCTGATGTACCGCTATCAGGCGGAGAAAAACAAGGCGAGGGACCGCTACTCTGAGGCCACCAAGAGTTGAGTCAGATGCAAGATTCCCTCACCGAGTTTCAACAGGCGCTTCTCCGCACCCAGCAGGCTCTTGAGGACAGAGAGGCATCCCTGAGGGTGGTGATGGAGCAGAGGGCAGCTGCTGATACCCAAGTCACCAGTGAGTTCTTCAACATCTTTTTCAATCTGTTCTTCATTTTTGATCTTAGATGTATGTAATCTCTTAACTCCTCCTTATTTCTTGAGACCTGATGGTGTGTTTGGAGACGCTGCAACAGGCTTCCAATGAAGCTGCTGCTTCTGTCAATGCTTAGGATGACAGCATCGTGGAAAGGTTGGGGCAAATCTTTTCTAGGTTCAATGAGATTGCCCTCCATGGTGATCATCATGGAGCTGCCCGCGCCCTCACTGCTGTCAAGAGGTCACCGGCCAGGACCTGCTTGGCCTCAATGCATCTTCCAGAGGTGGCAGAAGCTATGGAGGAGCACACCAATGACTTTGAGGCAGTAGCGGAGGACATAACCGATGGAGTAGTCTCTATTGATGTAGTGAACAATGTGTTTAATTTGTAAACCTCCTGAGGCAAATAAACTTGTGAACCATTGTGAATATAATATAGTTTCTTTTCCAATTTATTTTCCTTTGCATTTATCTGAGACTGACCCATCGAGGTCTGCTCTAACACCAATTTTATCTTTTGATGTTTTTTCTCTAAAGGCAATACATATCGTATTGGATATTGTTCTATTTCTCAGATGGTGATACAACTGTATTGGCTGTCTCTATAAGCCGGAATGCATAGCAATGCAGCTGATAAATCAAACTTTGCTAAGCATAAAATTCATAACAATCTAGGATTGCAAATAAACCAATACTATAAGCTAAAATCCAAACTCTTCAATCTCTCCTGCATCGGCATCAAAATATTTCCTTTTCAGCCCTTTGGTCCAGTAGCCGATGCAAAAAGTCTTTTCTTTCTTGATTATTTTTGTGAGCCGACTATCCTGATCGGCTGTTGGTTCTCATCATAGCATTTGACGAAACCTTCTTAGTGTACCCTACCAGAGAAACACTGAATTCCTTCGAAGTTCCAATCTACAAGCCCAGCTAGTGCAACTCTAGTGGATACATCTCCTTGGACAACTTCTATTCTATCCCCAATCCATTAGGTCAAAGTCTGATGCATTGTTGAGGGAATGCAACAATTAGCATGAATCCAATCCCAACCAAGCAATAGACTATATGTACTAGAAGTATCAACCATAAAGAAAGTGGTCGGCAGACTCTTGCTTCCAATGGTCAACTCAACAGTGATAGCACCTTTGGTGTTGGATATGTTGCCACTGAAATCTGAAAGCTTCATGTCTGTCTGACTCAAATATTCTTCAATCTTGGCAAGTTTTCTAAATATAGTGTATGGCATCAGATTGACTGAAGCTCCTCCATCGACCAACATCCTTATCAATGGCTTGCCATCAACAAGTCCTTTTAAGTACAAAGCCTTCATATGTAGATACTTTTGTGGCTTCTCAGATGTGGCCTTCTCAACTTCATAAATGGATTGGTATACACCTTCATCATCTAAATCATCTGAGTTTCCAACATTACACCCTTCTCCATAGGCATTGAACTCTCCAGGCAGCATAAAGATAGTTGTGATGGTAGCCAATAATTTATTCTTACCCTTATCGGCTATTTGCTTGGCTTGCCAGACTTGAGATTTCCTCTTCTTTCCTTGCTTCTCATCATTCCTCAAGAGCTGGACTCTTCTCTTCTGGCTCCTGGTCAACCATCCTAGGCACCATTGACCTTCTTGCCAAGCATATCCTTGTTCTTCTTCTTCTTCATAATCAACTAGCTCTTGATCGGCAACTCCTTTGCCGAGTCAATCATGAATTATGCAACCATTATTTTTTATGCGCCGATCCAAACATTCATGGACAGATCGGCGGTTGGTTGTGCTTTGCCTATACTCTTGATATTGATTACTGCACTCAGGACAATTATGGAGTATAGGCAATTTCAAACCTTCGTTCCAGTAATGCCTGAAGAAAGGGCAATGCCAATGGGTCTGACTCTCTTCCCCGATTCTTCTTTCTTCGTCACGATGGCGTCTGTATTCTTCTTCCTCAAGCCACTTCTGATAATCTCTTTTGCGATGAAGCTGCTCCTTCTCCTTCTTATGTTACCACTTGTTCAATAGGATTCGAACAGTGGGACGCCTTCTCTCACCAGCCTTAGAAGTTTTAGGTTGCTCTGACTGGCACTTTGTCTTGAGATTTTTGTACTCTTCAGCCGATATTTGTTTCTTAGAATCAATAGTACCAGCTTTCTTGGCTTTATCAGAAGTAAGCACATTGAATTCACCTACTAAAGCCACCATGTTGGCAGGGAAAGGATGTCCATCCCCCCACATACTTTTCTTAATACCAATCCTCCTTCGTTGATTGCTCTCTGAATATAATCTCTGAAGACCTTGCAATCATTAGTATTGTGAGTAGGAGAATTGTGGAACTTACAATACTTCATATGCTTAAGCTCCTCGGTCGATGGAATCTTGTGGTTCCCAGTCAGCATAATCTGACCCTTCTTAAGCAATAGATCAAAAATCTCACTAGCTTTGTTGATGTCAAAGCTATATCTCTTATCTCCCTGGCTGTCTTTAGCTTTAGCCTAGGGCTTATTCTCTATGCTACATCAGGTCCATTCAATAGTTGCTACTTCATCCTCGCCATTCTCTTCTTCTATCGACATCTCTTGAAGGAATGAATCGTAGAAACCTTCAATAGTTGTAGCCTTCAAAGGTAGCTTTCCATAGCGATAGAAGCCGAGCTTGCTATCCGGGCTAGCTATCTTCCTTGATAGAGCAGCCAAGCTTGTATGATCAGTACCAACCCTTTCCTAAAGGACTGGCAATAATCCAGAGATAGCAATGTCCACCAGATCCTTGACAGATAGAACCAAAGAATAGCACTGGTTCCTGACTTCTCTGAATCTCTATAAAAAGCTCAATCCCAACTCATTGTGTTCTTGTTTAAGGGCAAGGAGACCGACCATACCCTTCCCTGTCATACCTGAATCAAAATATTGATGGAACTTTGTCTCTAGGTCTTCCCATGTCAGAATAGACTCATATAGCAATGAAGCAAACTATGAGAAAGTTGCTCCAGACAATGACAGAGGTAAGAACCGTACTCTGAATACAAGTTCATCAATTAAATCCCCCAAGTGGATCAAGTATTGACTTATGTGTTTCATGGTGGAAGTCTCGCCGTTGCCAGTGAATTCGATAAACGCTGGCATCTTGTACTTTGGAGGCAATGTTAGCTGATCGTACCACTCCAGATATGGCTTTTTGTAGGTAAGAGTTGAATTCTTTGGGTTGATGCCAAACTGCCTCTGAACCATATTGGTAACCTGTCCCATGAGTTGATCAATAGGTGGGGACTGAAAACCCTAATTTCTAGGATTCTTGTACTGTTGCTGACCTGAGTATTGATTAGGAGCATAATACTCTGATTCGTAATGATAACCAAGGGGTAACCTCCCTCATGGCAGAAGCTTCCCTTGGTAAGATGGAGCATCAGGTTCCTTGATGATCTTTCTTCCATAATAAACATTTTTTATAGCTGATGGATATCCTCCATAGTTGTTCTGAACAAATCCACTCGGTTGTTGCCCCCCGTGCTGATGCTGCACGGCTTGCTACGTCCTTGGTGGCTGTTGTTGATGTTGTACACACTGTTGAGATTGCTGTATAGTACCTATTGCATCACCACCAGTTCCATTACCAGTTGCACCTGCCACTTCACCTTATTGACTGGATTGAGGAATTGAATTATCAGATCCTCTAGGCCTACCATTCTGAACATAGGACCCTCCAGCATATGATGCTCCAATGAATCCAGCTTCTATGAGTGCATTGCCTAAGCTGTTGACAAATGTAATATTGTGATTGGTCAAGGTCTCACTCATAGTCTTGGCAATGATTTGGTACATGGTATTGTGTGTGATCTTGACAGTTGGATCAACTTCTCCTTCCATCAAAACCCTAGGGTACATGAGTCTCTGAATTACTCGCCCCCACGCATCTTGGAATAAGACACAAACACTTTTGCTTATATTGTTCAACACATACCTCTAGCGTTTGCTTGGCGTCGTCATCCAAGTGTTCTACAATGACGTTGATCGGCTCAAACTCGTTCTGAGTCAGGACGTGATTGTGATGAGTCCCACCGAGCGTGCTAAAAATGTGTTGACACGTGAATGTCGCACCAACACACTAATGTGAGGCCCGAGAGAATCGAAGATGAAGCAAGAGGCTCTGAGATTCTCAAGACCTCGAGGCAATGCCGATTAACCAGAAGCGTGCCAGCCAATTTGACCTACAATTGACAAGGAGATAAACGAGATCAAATTATAGAGCCTGCCGGTGTAATTCCAGACAGCTCCAAGATGTATGGCCAAACTGTAGCCAACGAATAAGGGAAACTAGAGAGTTAGCTCCATGTAATGTAATAATAGAAGGATAAAGATGTAAACAAAACAGACTATAAAGATGTATAAATCATAGTGTATTTTACTTAGCCGATCGTGTTTAATCAATATCAATCATAAGCAGATAGCATGCATATAACAATATTAGATAGATAAATCTTGCCGATAGCCGATACATATATTCTATTCGTATAAGCATAACTAGATCGCCTGGATAGCCGATATAGGGTCCATGAAGTAGGAATAAAACATGTTTAAAAGTAAACAAGCATATCGACCAACCTAGATTGATCTCAAAACCTATTTAATCTAAGACACTTTTAAACCCACAACACGTAACGATTAAGATTAGTTAGGGATTAGCCGATGGAAGCGTAATTCAAGCATATAATAGATCTAATCATGAAAATCACTTGAATTTGATAAGATTTAAGGCCAAACCCACTAATCTTAGATCGGACAATGATATTGTTACAATAAATAAATCATTACAAACAAACAGTATAGGTAACTTAATGAATCTATTATTTTGCCAAGCTAATAGAGCTGATAACTAGATCAATCACATAGATTTAGAGATCGGACAAACCATTGCAGCCTAAACTGATGAGTAGATCAAAAGGATAACTTGCAATAATAATCAGATAAGCAGGAAGCCGCTCTCCACGTCAATCACAATCTATCTAACGTTCTCGCTGCAATATGCACGAATAAACAGGAAGCCACTCTCCACGTCAATCACAGCCTATTCATAAATACTACGGGGTTTGACAATACTTACAAGCAAACAGGAAGTCGCTCTCCACGTCAATCACAGCCTGCTCGAAGGTTTCATCGAGAATCTACGTAACGTTACTCTTACTCCTACTCCTAAGGGTTTGCGGCGTGATAGGCGGTTTGTGTATTGACCGTGATGGTGAATATTACAATGGCCTGAGCTTTATATTTATAGCCCGGGCGAATAAGAGTTCTTATCTGAAACGACCAAGAACTAGCAAACTATGGTAAACATGATAACTTGGACTCCAATCTTTCCCTTCTGGTGAAGTCCAACGTGTCATTCTTTCTTGGCCGACCCGGATGCGGTCTCTCGCCCAAAATTGTAATTAGCCGATAAGCCTGTTACGATGCCAATCCGGCTTTCTTTTCTTTTATCCAACCGTTGCCACATGAACTTCGATCCATCTGACACTGGTCCCATGTACGATAATCCTCTTACCAAATTTTGAGAGAGAGGGGCGCGCCACCCCGTGCTGGAGCTGCAGCCGCCGTCAAGGAGGTAGGGGGCCACGCCACCCGCGTCGGAGCTGAGGTGTTTTGGAGGAGAGAGTGAAGTGCTGTGGGGCGAGGAGTTTTGGGGGAGAGGTGGCTGTGCGCTGGAGGATGATGCACGACTGGGTGTTGAGTGGAGAAACCTAAGTCCTGTATGTATATATATAATGACAGTTATTGGGCTTCATCTTGGGCTGGCTAGGCCAAGCCTTTTCCGTGGCGGGCCTTATAAAGTGCCCGCCGCTGTGTATTTACCGCATCGGGCACTTTTATCTGCTGGGATAAATAAAATGTTTTGTCTGCTGCGATAAATAAAAAATTTTGTCCGCTGTGATAGATAAAAAATGTCTTCCGCGGTAAATCATGCGATTTACCGCAGCGGGTATTTTAAGTGTCCGCCACAGATGTCAAAAATGCAACGCTGCGCAAAATCAACCCTGTAGTAGTGGAATTGCAGGCTCACCATTCGGTGCCACCTAACGCTTACCCTTGGGTAGTTCCTTTGTCTTTATGTTGGCCATAGGTGGTAATGACAAGTAAACATTTGCGTGGCATATCTGACCTTTCATATGGTGCCATGTCATGACATACATATATAAAGCCCAAAATGCGCCAAATCAGCAGTATGTCTTCCACTTTTCGCTCAAAGGGACCAGCAGAAATAGCACCACCATATCATCAATCCGTTAGGTGGCAAGGTTTTCATTTTTTATTTTTAGAAAAGAAATACCAAGCTGGATTGGAGTAATTTGTAGTTTTGTTCAGTTCTTTTCATAGAATATCTATCAATTATAGGAAACATGAAAGAAACAGCTCTATTTTAACCTGTATAAGCAGGCCTCACTTTTTTTGCACTATATAATTTCCAAAATTTAATCTCTTTGGAAGTAAAATTGGCAACAGACACCAGATATTGTACCTCCCATATGTTTAAGTGCATGAAAATTGTTGTGACAATATATAATTGACATAGGATGCATGCATCACGAGACACTGACTACGGAGATAAGGAAGAGTGTCATCTCAAGATATGAAAGAAAAATTACATCATAATAAAGGTGTGGATAGATGTCCCATATGTCTGCAAGAAAACAGCCTAAAGGTAGCCTTGCCTAACAAGATAATTTTGGCTGGAAAAGCTGAAAGATCACAAATCTCAAATTCTCAATACTAGGACCCAGTGGTACCTCTCATGTACATTCTTTTGGAAAATTTTCGGCTCATGGAGTGCAACTTTGAATGCAGGAGCATTGGGGTAATGGATTGGGACAGAATCCAACAAATTGCTATCTAACTGAGGACCCTTAATAATATGCTAATCTGCAAAAATGATTGGAACGTAGAAATATGGGACACCTGGCAACTGGACTACGTAACAGGAATTTGATATTTGTGATCTTTGAGCGTCAGATCCAGATTAGATGCTAATCTGCAAAACGATCCAGTTTAGATGCTAATTTGCAAAAATGATCCTGTTTAGCCTTGCCACACATAAAACATAAATAAGGTTATCCGATCCAGTTTAGATGCAAACTTTATTTGCCTATATAGTAGTTTAATTGGTTTTAAATCTTCAACCTGTATTGGAGAGTGTTGTTAATGTAGCAAATATACATGTTTTCAAGAAAGTATACATTTCATTGAAATATGCATAGCAAACAAAATGTGTTGATAGGCTACTAAAAAAATCTTTAAACTCTATGGTAGTTATGATAAGTAGCATGGCCCAGATGTGGCTGTGTACGAATGGCCTAGCGATTGTGATAACGCTTACCTCAGATGGGTGAAGGCTGCAAGTGCCAGCATCAACAATGCGCGCTAAGGGGACAAGAGCGGGCCCTATGTGATTTCAGCATGCTTCTTCCTTTGTCTATCGAGGATATGCATGTTAATTATCAGTGCTCAATCAGTCATGTGTGATGCAGATAAGTTAAGGCATCAAGAATGGGGTGGGAAAATGCATGCTAAAATTAATGAATTATAAGAACATTCTGAGGCTATTGTAGGTTCTTAAACACATGACAGTAGTTTGTGAGTGTGTTGCAGCATTTGGATGATGACTGTAATGTAATTGAGTCTAGGTTGAGGATTCATATTTCCATGATTACTTTATCAAATTTAAGATTTCTAGTATAAAGTGCCATGATATGAACAACTAGCTTTTTTTTTTCTGAGGCAATATGAACAACTAGCTAGTAAATGTTCTCAGCGATACCATACTAGCTCATTGACTTTCTGGATCATAATTGATGTACATGTATATGATAGAATTTCCCATCCTCCAAAATACTTATCTGAAGAAAATGTGACCACGGCACTATTGATGAGTCTGTATGTAAGTTTTTACTTATAAATAATAATGTAATATAGTAAACTCTGATATGAATTCCTTATTTGAGTGGTTTGAAATTGTTTCGCAAGGGCTCTTCCCCTTTTTATTTCCAATTTAATGATGCATTTCTCTCTTGCATGCTCAATGGAAAAGAGTAACAAGGATGCTAGGTAACTGAATTTAAGCTTCATCTTTTTTTTTCTTATTAAGAATTAGCAGGAATCAGGGACACGTAAAGTAATGGTTACATAGGTGTATAGGACAACGTTTCAACCATGAATATCTTGTCTGCATAGCTGTCTCCTGATAAACAAAAAGAAACACATAATTAGCTCAATTATTTCAGATTACTTCCGAAAGATTGTGCAAAGAACATCTTCTTTAGTTAAAGTATCAAGCGCTTATGCCTCTTTGATAAAGAAAAAGGACTTTTCGATCTACTCTTTCTTTAGCAAGGGAAAATCTTTTACATCTGCAGCTGGCTATGGCGTCATGCGCAGTATGTCCTCAAGCAGCAACTGTATGCAGCCCTGGGAAACCAAGAAATTGTGCCAAGCATATATACGCCTAAGGACTGTAATAGTAGATAATTCACAGGACAATCCATACACAGACCCAAACAGATTTTGCTTTGATTGAAAAAATATGTATGCAAGAATATTTATATAGGAAGAAAAATAAAATGGAATACATTGATCCTTTGGCCATGCATGGGATTGCATATGATCGATCGAAGGCATTGCTGTTGTGTTCATACGATCGATCTCCACCATCCTTTAATTCCCTCGAATATGCTAGGAAACTCCGCACTTCCACTGCTGCTAATTCTCTGGGACATGCTGCATCCTCCATTTTTTAAGTAACTAATTAGTCCTCGTGGAGCCTTCTGATCAGGTGATGAGTGGCGAAAGCTGGGAGCCCTTTAATCTTTAAAGCATCACCACTCATCTTCTGTTGTTTTTTCGCTCAAAAGCTACTGCAGCATGGAGAGTGACCCCGGAAAGTGCGGTGCAGGGGATCAGAAGCAATGAAAAGATGAGAAAAGACTATTTATTAGATGACGTCATAGGTGAGAGTAGGCATCAGGCATCACTTTCGTTGAAGTGCCTAGAATCATTTAGAAAGGAAATAAGGTTGGATGGAAATGGGTGCTTGATCTCTTCGATTGTGACTGAAATAAGCTTATGTTAAATTTCGGCTACACAAATCAGTAGACACGTTTCATTTACGC
>DXKC01000457.1:0-11018 GCA_031170775.1 Cymbopogon citratus
GGCTTCATTATGAACCAAATGACATGGCAACAAAATCATGACGGTTCAGTTCGTCACCATAGCCTCTTCCTATTGTTGTTGTCCAGTCCATCCATGACGATCTAAAAAATTAACCTGTGACGTTCTATTTTTTGTCCATAAAAATTATGACGCGGAATACGTGACGTTTTGACGGACCGTCATCGATAGTTAACTGTGACGTATTTTTGTTTGTTCGTGACAATAATAGACCGTCATGTAAAGCCAAATTTCTTGTAGTGCTAGATCTTGAACATTTTATTTCAAACTTTTCACTTGAATTTGTTTGTGGAGCAAAATATTCAGTACAGAATTCATGAATGTTTATAAAAATAGCATTCTATATTTAATTACAACTGATTTGTAGCATAGCAGAACGGGTGCATATAGTACGATAGTTGAGTTCTTAGATTACCTATAAAAACTGCATCCACCTTTTTTTGTATTTCATTTTCTTTGTATCCTTCTTTGTTCCCTGATCTTCCTCCTCTGGCTCGACTGTTTCGATACTGTGTTTTTAATAAATTAATTCAACTGTACGGGCCTTGCCCATCCAAAAAAAAAAAAACAGTGTGCTGCATTTGTTACACCTGACTACTCAGAGCACGGTTCAAGCTTCAAATCAAAACCCAAAGAAATAAAGGCAAGTCCTTATGTTTTTTTAACAACATTGTGTGCTCTTCCAGTACGTAGGGGGCAACCTCCTCCTGTTTCACTCAAAAAAAAAAAACGTGTGTTCTTCTGTAAATCGGCATGGCAAAAGGTTGCGTATAGAAATAAAATCGTAAATATGTAATGCGATTATATGTATCTGTTGGGAGTAAAATGTCTAACCTATCATTTCAGCGTCCATTATTTTTCTTGGAGCAATCTTTATTGAAGGCGAGATGTGAAGCAAGAACTTGCAGCTCCCTAATTGGACAACTGTTTACATTAATCCATTAAGCATGGACCCATAGAGTTGCTAAAGATGACAGCGAGAAAGTCCGTCGTCCCTGTAGCATTTTAAATGACTATGGTGTCATAGAAACTGATAATCCTACATGCTGCGTATGGAGAAAACTTATAATGGCTGCATCAGCCTATGGGGCAGTAGACATTCCATTAAGCAACCAGTGTTCAGGCCTCCTTTGCTGCAGAATCCATCGCTATTTGCAGAAGAAGTCGTTGGTCTTTGGAGAAGTGAAGAAGCAAACGAATGGCGAAACCCAGCCTGCCTTGATCTCGCATTTCCTAATACCTCCCAAGGCCATTGCTTACAGTAGAAGGGGTGTGGAGATAGATGATAGTATAAGCTTTTCGACAAACCGATACATGATAGTACAAGTGAACGATAAGCATCAGTTGTTTAGCCAATTATGGAGGTAGAAGCGAAGCAACAACTACTCTGATATATGTGGCATAGGTCCCACAAAATGTCCTCCTATGTTTTCTGTTTTAGGCTCCCTTCTTATAAAAGATCTCAGTCTCGGTCAGGGCCTAATAACTCTTGCCTAATAATGGCTGGTCCCAGCACGAACGCATACCATTAGACTGAAGGGCATTACCATGATCGAGACAAAAGGTGCGTTTGCCGTATTTTTTTAGTTAAACCTTTTTTACAGCAACAGTATAAACTGGATTTTTTTATTGTTGCTCTTTGTCCCACAAAAAGTTTGAATTTTTTAAGGATATTTTCATTTGTATGATTTTTGTATGAAAAAATATTTTTTTTGAATTGGAACCTTGCCTACAGTGAAACAGTGTTCGTATAATAATTCAGTGCTGCAAGGGCTTGAATGATACAGTCCACCAATGACAAATCAGTGCTGAAAGGGCTTGAATGAGTTTGGTAAGCACGTAAAAATCGAAAACATAAGAAATGTAAAAATGGTACATTAGTAGTTGTAAGAGGGTGTAAGAGGGAGAGGGAGATTGGAGAATGCTTGATTCATTAATCACAATGCACAGGTACATATATATAAGTGTGCCGAAACACTCATGGCCGATGGTGCTCAGTCTCCATGCCTGCAAGGGGAGTGTGATCGTGTACTAATTACAGCTAGGAACTTATTGATGACAGGCACCAGGTCGTTCACACACTAAATTTATTCTAACATTACAGATGGGTATCCTCGTGCTACTTATATTTTTCCTGATGCCTCTCAAGGCCATTCCTCGATGAAGGTCTCTAGGACTAAGACATTAGCTGGATAAACAGCCAACCATGCATCCTGTGATCCAACATAACCAAGTATTGTCCAACATAATCAAGTGTTCTACAGTAATAACCCATTCATCACTAATGACTGGTTAACTCCAAACTATATGGACAAGCTTCTTCGGTGACCTTTGCAACCTCTGACATGAAACCACCACCATAAACAAACCCTCTGTCATTTCCATTCTGCCACAAAAAATGACAACCTACTTGATGCAGAAGCCCAGCAACAAAATTCTCATCGTCCATAGTAGCCTGCTCTAGTTATGGAGAACTATAACCAGACTAGTATGTTGGAATGTTAGTTAAGGTAAACAGTACAAGGAGAGAGGTTGAAGAATCAAGTCCAGTCAGTCATGTCACATGACGAACAGGTTTCTAGTCAGTCAA
Organism: Cymbopogon citratus; assembly: GCA_031170775.1. Classification (NCBI taxonomy): domain Eukaryota; kingdom Viridiplantae; phylum Streptophyta; class Magnoliopsida; order Poales; family Poaceae; genus Cymbopogon; species Cymbopogon citratus. The sequence continues at coordinate 2,609 of DXKC01000457.1, forward strand.
ATTTCCTGATACCTCCCATGGCTACTTCTAGACCAAGGATGGGAAGACCTTGATGAACAGAACATTTGGCAGTCCATTTGCTCAGTGCATGATGCTGCCAAGAACTCCAGTGTACTAGGGTACCAAATAGCCTGATATATATAGCCACAGGTCCCTCTGAGATGTACCAAATTTGTTAGTGTCACCACCCACTCATTCCAGTAGTTATCAATGAGAGATGAGCATAATATTGTAATTTTCTTTAGTGCACCTCTTGGAATTCATGCGCCCTGTGACACTCCACAAATGTTATTACAACACTCACTTAAGTTTTGAGCTACTTTCGTGTACTCTTGTCTACTGGAGTGTGTGAAGGCAGTAAATTTAGAATCAGATGCCTAATCTGATATTAGTACAATATTTATTAAGAACAACTGTTCAATTTAAAAGTAATATCCTAGGAAACAACTTTTTTCCATGTTTTTTTCCCTAGGAAACAGCTTTGCATTCAGGTATCTTAGTCGCCCACCGTCATGTGAAACATATTTTTGCTTGGCCCGGTCTCAAGATGGTGGTACATGAGTTTGTTTGCCCAACATGCCAGCAGTCTAAACCTGACTGTTCTCGCTACTCGGGACTCGGGACCACTTCAACCTTTGGCCACACCATCCTGTACCTGGTATTGCATTTTGATTGATTTTGTTATGGTTTGCCATCTTCTCATGGTTTTAACTGCAGCATGGTGATAGTCGATCATTTTTCTAAGTAGTCATTTCCTTGTGATGAACCACCCGTTCACTGCACTTTCAGTGGCTCAACTGTTTATTCAGCAAGTATATCGCTGCCATCATCCATAGTGTTAGATCATGACAAGATTCTCCTGAGAAACCTGTTGCGTAAATCGTTTCTCTTGGCAAGGGTTTCCCTTCACATGAGCTGAGCATATCGATCACCCTCAGTCGGACAGACCAAACTGAACTGAGTAAATCAATATGTTTAGAATCATTTCTTTGATGCTTTATAGTCCTTCCAAGTGGCTGCGTTTGTATGAATTTTGGTACAATTCCAGTTGGCATTCAGCAATCGGTCAATCTCCTTTTGAGACACTATATGGCTATGCTCCTCGCCATTTTGGGATTGAAGATACTGCAGCTTTTACATCATCCACTCTGGTTGACTGGTTGAGAAGCAGACCATTTAAACTCTTATTCATCGGCAGTTATTACGTGCACAGCAACATATGAAACTATAATAAGCAGATAAGCACCGCAGCGAGTATCTTGAACATTCGTAACTGGGTTTACTGGAAGATACTACCGTACATTCGGACTTCACATGCACCGCATTCCAATCAGAAATTTTCTTTTTTTTTTCGAGACCACACCGTTGCGCATTTTTCATTAAGTAGGAGAAAGTTCAAACAAAGTTTGTTACAACATAGAGCGGCCTGGTAACACTCTGGTTACCATAACCAGCCCCAACCAATAAACATGTAAACGACTACATGATTGAAACTAAAAGCTACCAAAGGAGCCTATAAACTCCCGCTCAGGCCCCCTCATCCCCCAGACCGTCCAAGTTTAGGTCCATGGCTATGACGTCGTACCCCCATTGAGGATGTTCAAGCACTGCTGCTTGTACTGACATACCGGGCCCAAACGCGACTTTGAGCTAGTCTTTTTCATACAAGTTCTTCGGGCCTTATCTTGTCTCGGCTAAGGTAAGTATTGTGTCTTATTGTCTTCAGCCGCCGTAGACTTCTCACATCGATCCACCCGGTGTTTCATGTTTCCCAACTCAATAAGGTCATTTGGTGAATCATTCTGTTGCGGAACTTCCGACACACCTGGAAGCTTATCAGCTACCTGAATGTATCCTTTAACAGCGTGTTGCAACTTCGGGCAATTCTTTTGTGTTGCAGGTTCTGATTCAGTGGTCTTGGTTGCCTCCTTCTCTCACCACTTTGGAAAATTTTGAAGCTCTCCATCAGTGCTTTCCTCGTGCATCTGCTTTGCTGGCAATGACGACTCGAATCACCCAGGTGACCTAGCATTATGACAACTGGACCAGAGTGGGCTGTGCTGCGTGTTCATGTTGCGGCCAAGGCCGATTTATTAAACAGGGTAAACCTGAGGATAGGGCAACAAGAACTAAACAGAAATCCAAACTCCGAACTAATCCTTTCTCCTACAGCTGTCTCTGTTCTTGCGTCTCAGTTCTTCTTTCCTCCAACTTGTCCCCATTTACTCTTCTCCGATCCCCTACTCTAACAGAATTTTGCTGAGTGAAGGCAACAATTCACACATTATCTGGATTGTGGGTTTCAGGGCTGCAGGCTACCAAAGAACTTCAGTGTAGAAGCAGGGAACCAAGTAGTGTTATGTAGAGCCATGTGTTCCGCTGAAAGATCTCAATTTGTGTTAGTATCACGTTCTTGCAGTTGTTATCAGTCTTTAGTGCACCACTTACACTTCACGTGCTCTGAAAGTCTGCTACTATACAAAGGCGAGAACAATAATCACTTATGTTCTGAGCTATCTTTATGTACTCTTGTTTACTGGAGTGTAAGAAGCCTAATCTGGAACAAGTACATTCATTTATTTTGATCAGTTGTTCACTTAAAACTAATAACTATGGTAGATATTTTCCCATTTTTTCAAACAAACAATATTTGGTCTATTGTTGAGAGAAAGTGAAGGCAGCTTGAGAGTTGTATTTTCACATTTTCGTTGGCATTATGCATGTGTCAGACTCCTCAGCATGAGGCTGTTTTAAAATACATGGAGTTGAACAAATAAATCTTGGGAAATATGACTGTACATCAAACCTCTACTGCAAAATTTATACTACCATTGAAGCAGAGGAATAGCTTAATCATTCTGGTATCAAATTTATTCTACAATTGAGCCAGAGGAACAGATGAATCAGGTGTTCTTCATTATTGTTGTTGATACCTTGTTTTCAGTGAGCAACAGCTTAATCAGGAGAAGTGTCATTTCTGCTACCTGTAGGTGCTAGCGTGATGCTTGCACCGGGTGACGCTGTGGGACATTGCTTCAAAACGAGATCTAGTCGACGAGGAGGCGGAGGGCCCTCAGGTAAAACGCCACCAACACATATCACCAGCATTCTTCACCTCAGGACGCCCTGAGAGTGTCCATCACTAAGTCAATGACCTGTCAAATTTCCAGATACCTCCCAAGGCCAATTTTGATGCGGTTAAGTAACAATTTTGCTGGATGAATGCCAGATCTGGAAGTTCATTATGTATTATATCTATGGGTTTCAAGCCTAGATTGTTGGTTGCAAAACTGCAGGCTGCCAAGAACTTCAGTGTAGAAGGTGACCAAGTCTAGCCAGGTATATATATAGTCTTGTTCCTCTGAAATATCTCCAGTTTATTTGTCTCTTGTTCTTGTACTTGTAGTTATAAATTACTGAACAGTAGATTTTGTAATTTCCTTTGGTGCACCTGTATCTTAGAGATCATATTGCGCTCTGCAACTACACAAATGTGACTACCACATTCACTTATGTTTCATGCCACCTTTTTGTACTATTGTCATTTTGGTTTTAGATGACTAATTTGAAACTAGTACATTTATTTATTTGGACACATTGTTGAATTTAAAACTAGGAAAATTTTATCTAATTTCAAAGTAAATGACATTTAAGCATGCATGGAGCTGTTTCACATTTATGGAATTTTAAAAACATTTTTCTTGCAAAATGACACTAAATTTTTTATGGTAAGCATTTTTATTTTTAAATCCAATTGGAAGAGTGTCGGATTAGTTTAGCTCTCAGCTGAACACAGAAGGGTTGTTCTGTTAATATCTCTAAATCTACAAGTCTGATCTATGTGATTCTTTTTTGGTTTAACTTAGAATTGTTAGATAGAAGTTTAAGATCGAACAGAGTTACTTGTAAAAAATAATTTATAACATTCTAAAAAAATGTTGCAACTAGTCATCCATATATGGTAACGTGTCCCTCTACATATACATGTAAAATTGTTCCATTCATATTACTTCAGGCTACTCTTTGACATGGTTTTCATGGAACTAAGCTAATGATTTTGTTTTCTTAGATAGTAAGATAAAATTGAAATTTTTCTTCCCCAGGGACAGATGATGAACACCCATCCAACAAAATTGTCAATTATCGTACCCTGTCTGGATCAAATTGGAACAAAGGCATAATGTCCAGTCTGGAAATAATCCATCCCTCTGTTTGAACAAACAAAAGAAACACAGAAAAGGAGTTGTGTTTACAAAATGTTTGGACAGCCATGTGTATCCTTTTGTTTACTTCAATCCGGATCAAATCCTCAACACTCATCCATCTCTATGCTTTCCACTGACTCCTTGAGACCATTGCAAAAACATGTAGGTCTCACTCAGGTACAAAGCAATGAACTGTCGATATTATGTGCCACGTAAACCATGCATAGAGCTGCAAGAGTTGAAGAACATATGAAATAACGATACAAACTTAAAAAAAGGGAGAATGGTTTTATGTAATGTGTTACTAACCAGTCAAATTCTGAGATACCTCCCAAGCCCACAGCTGATTCAAATAGACAGATAGGTAAGACCCTAGACGGCCATAGCCAGTCCATGACATTATATCCAGCTGACTTTCGAAAGTGAAACAAATGCCAACCCAGTAGTTTACCTAAAACTCCTTTGGTAGAAGGATACTGAAGACTCCCATATATATTGTCGTGCGGCTCTCTAAAATAAGTTCCAAATTTTATTTTTACAGCTATCCTTCATTGCATTAGTGTTGAATGCTAGATCAGAATGTTGAAAATGTTGGTGTAATGTAACTACTAAATTTTTACTATATTTCATGAACACTCAAAAAGTGTTGTAATAAGCTCGAAATAGTTACAGTAGCATTAATAGGAACACTCTTTTCGTTGCGAGGCGTTGCAAGCTCTTTGTATGGGTAAAGCTTTGGACAACACTTTCTAGGAAGCGTTGCAAAATGCGTTTTGGATTTGCAACGCCTTGGCGTTAAACATAAGTTTTTGCTACGGTTGTAGGTGTGGCAATAACAACTAATGCACAACACCTTGAACGTTGCAAGATCTTGAATGACAACTTGCCCATGGTGTTGCAAATGGCGCACTAGCAACAATGAATATGTGTTGCAAGAAAATGTATTGCCACGCTTGACATGTGTGGCAACATTGATCATGTTGCAACACCAAGAAGTAGTGGAAACATGTGCAATTTTCACGCCTAAGATTTGGTTGCTATAAGGTGCAACTTGTATTGCATCACATAACGAGTGTGGCAACAACACTAGTGTCGCAACAACAAGAAGTGGTGGCAACATGTGTACTTGCCACGCCCAAAGTTGGGTTGCTATAAGATGCTGTCTCTATTGCATCGCATGACAAGTGTGGTGGTAACAAGACCAATGTGGCAACACCAAGAAGAGGTTGCAACATGTGCAATTGCCACATTCACATGCATTGTCGTTGCTATAAGGTGTAACCTTTATTGCTACGCATATTGTTAGTTGCTCTAGGATATATTGCCACAGAAAATGTGGTTGCCAATAGCCATTTTACAACATGCTTGGTTTAGTGCCACCAGACAATATTACAACGCTATTAATTAGTTAACTAGAAACAAGCCATTAAATCACTTTTGCAAGCTATCATGCTCCTGATACGCCACTTTGTTCTCAACTATTCCGATTCAAGCAAACGGAGTTAGGTCAAAGCATGTCATGTTTAATTGTGCATCAAAACACACTGGTAAGTTATGATCTCAATCTGCATCCCTTGCTTAATAGGAGCTTTCACCTCAAACATTACTACTGATCGAGTTGACCATCTTCCGGGGGTTTTCTACATTTGTTCTGTCGTCCCTATTAGTAATGACATAGTCCGCCAATGACAAACAGTGCTGCAAGAGCTTGAAAGAGTTTGGTAAGCATGGAAAAAATCGAAAACATTAAACATGTAAAAAGGGCACATTAGTACATGTAAGAGGGTGTAAGAGGGAGAGGAAGATTGGAGAATGTTTGATTCATTAATCAGAGTGCACAGGTAATAAAGGTGCCGAAGCACTGATGGCCAATGGTGCCCAGTCTCCATGCCTGCATGTAAGCGGAGGGATTCGTACTAATTACAGTTACGAACTCATTGATGACAGGCACTAAAACCAGGTCATCCACACACTAAATATAGTCTAACATTACAGATGGGTATCGTCGTGCTGCTTACATTTTTCCCGATGCCTCTCAAGGCCATTGCTCGATGAAGGTTTGTACGACTAAGATATTACCAGGATAAACAACCAACATTGGCAGTCTATTATATTTTATACCTAGAGATTTCAGGTGCTGTCCAGATGAAAGATTTTTGCGTGCAAGGTACTCTGAACATCCGTGTGGATAGGGAACCATCTAGAGTAGTATATATAGTCATTGGTTCCTGCGAAACGCGAGAATTGTTAGCTCCTGTTCTTCCAGTACCTGGCAATGACTAAAGAGAAGACTATATATAATTTCCTTTAATACCCATGCACCTGTAGGAGTTGCACAGACTCTGGAACGCTACAAATCTGAGTTGGACAGTCACTTATTTCCTGAGCTACTTTTTGTACTCATGTGTACTAGAGATCTGTAAGAGCATCTCCAGTAGGCTACCTAAATGCACTACCTATCCAAAGGGCCTATTTGGGACTGCTCTACTCCAAGTTTTATAGCTCTGCTCCAACTTTGTCTTGCCAAACGCTTCCAACTCCTAAAACTCTGCTAAAAAAAAAACCTGGAGTTTAGGACCAACTCCACGTTTTTTCTTGAGCACCTCAGGAGGTACTCCATGAATCCAAGTTTTTAACGTCCTCATGGAGTTCAGAGAATATTACCCGCAATGCCACTAGTTAGTGAAACTTACCGGTTCGTTTCTTTCTCAATCGAATGCATACTGCGTCGTATTCCCCGTGACTTGCGACTGCCCACGAGCGCCGCCGGCCGCCGGAGGAGCAAATCCGGGAGCAATCCGGCGACCGCCTGGTTAGTGACTACCACGAGCCACTACGTCAAATTTTCTTTCCCGCAGCGAGGGGAAAATGGGCTCCGTGACGGACACATTGTTTGCCTGCTGCGGTAAAAGGGTGGGCTTTACCGCAGCGGGCATTTTTAATTTACTGTAGTGGGCACATTTGCCCGCCACGGTAAATAGATTTACTGCAGCGGGCAACTTAAAATGTCCGCTGTGGTAAATGGCTATTTCCCACAGCGGGCATCTTAAAAGGCCCGCTATGGTAAATCATTTACCGCAGCGGGCATTTTATAAGCCCGCTTGGGTAAAGGCCTCGGCCCACTGAGCCCAGGCGAGGCCCAAAAACAACACACCGCATATATTCAGCACTCAGCCATCCACCCCTCATACCCTAACCGAGCAGCCTCTCTCCACTCCTCTCCCATCTCACTCACTCACGCAGGATCTAGGACGGTGCCCTGCCTCCCTTCCGGCGCCGCCCCACCTCATCCCTCCTCCTCTCATCTCACGCACGGCGGATCTGAACGGCGCCCTGCCTCCCTCCCGGCGTCGCCCCACCACCTCCCTCCCTCCCCTCTTCCTCCCTCACACCAACGGCGGCGGTCTCCTTCCTCGTCCACGACGGCGGCGACGCGCGCGCGGGCGCGGGCGAGCTGGGGGAAGAAGAGACGCTGACGAGTGGGTCCCACCAAAAATTAATAGAAAAATGAGGAATTTTCAATTTTCGAAATTATTTTATAACTCAAAAACCGTAAGGAATTTGGAGATGGTCCAAAAATGAAAAGTGCTTAGTTTTTCGAGAGGAACATTTCATCTTTAGACATCAAAGTCAAATTCTGCCTATATTTTGAAATTGTAGTTCAAATTGACCCAAAAATCAAAAATACCCTAAAAACTCTATTTTTCAAACTGTTTTTGCTATTTTGAGCAAGTTCCACATATTTTCATGAAATGAGCCTTTAACAAAGTTTGTTCCTTATAAAATTTAGAAGACTTTTCATTAAGGGCACTCCTACATGCAAGATCTTCTTGAAGCACTTTTGAAATGGTCAAAGTAGAGAGCTATAGGAGAGAATTTTGGTCAAAATAAATTCAAAGCATTTTTAGCCAAAGTGGTTAACACAAACCAGTCATCATTTCTCACCCAAAACATGATTCAAACATTTCTAGGGTCTACTAGCACACACAAGCATGAATTCCAAACATAATTGACTCTATGTCACACAATTTTTTTTATTAAGCAAAAGATTAATTACTTTTAGCCAATTCTCATGCAAATGACATGATCATGCTTAATGCAATGCTAATGATGCATGCTTAACACCGAGGTGTTACAGCGCCGACTCGGCGTCAGGGACGAAGTGGCGGAGGACATCCGGCCCCTGGCGCTTGCGCGGGCCGATG
>DXKC01000458.1:0-12085 GCA_031170775.1 Cymbopogon citratus
CCGTTCCTGTTCCGCCCGCTCTGCTTGCTCCGCGCAGGTGAGCACTTCGGTTGCTTCGATTCGGACGGCCCCGTCCCGTTCCCGTGCTCAGATCCGGGCGGGCTTTGAATTCCGCTCTCACCTCCCTGCTCGGCTTGCTCCGTCCCGTGCAGGTCGTCCTCGGATTTTATTCTCCCCACGCCCCCCTCCGTCTCCGGGCCTGCGTGGATCGAAATGGGCGTCTGCGTGTCCAAGGCCGCCTGCGTGTCCAAGGCCGCCTGCTGCTGCCGCAAGCCGCGCAACGGGGTTACCCAAGAGAGGACTGATACTGGTGCGTGATGTGCCTTCCATGCCTCTCCTCGGCGCTTTGCTTTTGCTGTTTTTGGCGGCTGGTTTTCTCTTCTCCGAGATATTTTTTGTTTCTCTTCTCTATTTTTTTTTCTCTTTCGCCACCGAGATTGTCGGCAGGAGTAGTATTTTTGGATACTTGGGTTCGCGTAGGGGCTTTACGTCCGCATTTGGATGGTTGCTAGATTGAGTAGGGTGGTGCTTGTTGATTTCCTCTGCCCCTTTCCATCCAGGTCGATGCGTGATATCTGCAGCTGCGCTTCCGCACTGCTCCTGAGATTTTTTTAGTGGAGCCGTTTCTGATTTCGGCGCTCTTTGATAGCTAGTGATTATGGCTCAAAATGGGTTTTGTTGAGTCTTCGGATTACCTTTTTTTTTTCATGTGATTTGTGGTGTTCGGATTCGCCTATGCTTCCCACATCCGCATTTTGATGGTTGCTAGATTGAGTAGAGTGCCTATTGATTTCTTCCACCCATTGATTTCAATCGAGTTCCATTGATGATTGATATCTCCAGCTGCGTGTTCACACAACTTTGGAGGGTTTTTACTTTCTGATTTCGGGGCTCTCTGATGGCTAATAATTATGCTGGAAATAGGTTTTGTAAGGCATGTGGATTAGATTTTCCATGGAATTCGGAGTATCTTGACTGCAACACTTGTTTTTCTATCCATAGTGACGGAGGACGAGGAGGCATACGACCTGCCTGTGTTCCAGGAGTTCACCTTCGAGCAGTTGCGGCTAGCTACATCGGGGTTCGCGGTAGAGAATATCGTGTCTGAGCATGGTGAGAAGGCGCCCAATGTGGTATACAAGGGGAAGCTCGATGCCCAGCGCCGCATCGCCGTCAAGCGCTTCAACCGCTCTGCCTGGCCTGACCCGCGCCAGTTCCTGGTATCCCAGCTGCCTTCTCTTTTACCCTTTCTAATTATGTGCATCTGGTGGGTGTAATTGGTAGTTCGTTACCTGGTTGTTTATTTTGGGCATTGTAGATTCCTTGCAAGTTGCAACTTTTAGTTGACATAACTAAGCTCTGAGAATGCCTCTTATCATGGAGGTTGTTGATTTGTACCTGTTCCAGTGATGATATGTATGCTTGCTATTTACTTATTTTCACTTTTGGATGGATTATGATGGCTTGCAAATGGAATGGAATGGTGACACCTACCAACTGTTTGCCTAACATGTTCTCTTTTGTTTTGTTTGATTGTTAGATTCCATTTCTAAACAAGTGTTGCAACAGCTATCATATCAGCTGCTATGATTCCCATCATTCTGTCCATAGCTGAACATCACTTTTTGCCTCCCTTTCCAGATTGAACTGGTTAATGTGAAACTACACATGTAGCGAGAAATAGAGCATGTGCTGTCATCTCAGTAATGATATAGTGCCAAGAATGGGGAATTTATAGATCTATTTCTGTAGTGAATCAGCATTTTATCCATCTCAATGATGACACTTTTAATAGTGGCCATCAGCTTTTGTCTACCACATTTTGTATCTTTGATTCTCTCATATCTACTTGTACTAGTGTTTTATGAGCCTTTCAAAATGTGATACTCCTTACCAAAAGATATTTTATCACTTATGGTTCTGTTAGTGTGTTCTAATTTTACTCTGCATTGCATGTGGTATTGTAATACATAGGGTAAAACTTCCTCTTCTTTGTGTATAGGATTGAATTTTATTTCCTTTACCCACAAGTGCAAATTTTCTAGGACATGGTCAAACCCTCAGACTGACCTTTTTGAAAATCCATACTTTGCAGGAAGAAGCTAAATCAGTTGGCCTGCTCCGAAGCAAAAGATTGGCAAATTTGCTTGGTTGTTGCTGTGAAGGTGATGAGAGATTGCTTGTTGCAGAATACATGCCCAATGATACGCTAGCGAAACATCTTTTCCATTGTGAGTCCTTTGAAAACCTTCTATGTTTTAGTTATGTTTAGCATTACAAAACAATTTGCATTCATAATCTGTCGCTCGACTATAAATAATACATTTTCTATATTACTCGACTATATTACTCTCTGCATTTCTCAGGGGAGTCACAATCAATGAAATGGACCATGAGATTAAGGGTTGTTCTCTGTCTTGCTGAGGCTTTAGAATATTGCACCAACAGGGGCCGTGCTCTCTACCATGATCTCAATGCCTATAGAGCTCTGTTTGATGATGTGAGTATCATGTGATTTATTTTTTCAACATGATCAGCAGTGGCTTCTGTAACACAGTTATGCTTTCTACATGCTGCAGGACTGTAACCCTAGACTTTCCTGTTTTGGCCTCATGAAGAACAGTCGGGATGGAAAAAGTTACAGTACCAATTTGGCATTTACGCCTCCAGAATACATGAGGACTGGTGGGTCTTTCTTACTTTTTCAATGACCTAAACCTAGTTTGGTTATTAGAATTTAATGTGAGTTTGATATATAACCAGTGCTGAGCTTCTGAGAAACTACATTGTATTATTCACCCTGTTATGTTCTTTTACATATGGAACACTTAAAGCAAGTTATTTTATACAAGCTAAGGTACCTTTCCGAAGCTTGTTTGGCTCTGCCATTCAATGGTGCATCTGGATACAGTGCAATTATATTTTATGTTATGATTTAGAACCATTTTTTGGCAGACCTGTAGCATGCACTAATGGTTTAATCTGCGAAGTAAACCTACTTGATACAAATGATGACGAGCATTTTTACTGAGCATCACATATGCAAATTCAAATTTTGACGATTTGTCTTTCTAATGACCTTAGGTTTAATGTTGGCTTAAAAATTATACATGTAGTTTGAGCTGGCTGGAAACTCTGGACCATTATTTTGGTGTAAATTGTACAAAAATATTAGATTATCTTTGTATCAACCTCAAGTCCTCAACATCTCATTCCTGCATATTTGTCTTTTGTTTTACCTGCAGGACGTATCACTCCTGAAAGTGTCATATACAGCTTTGGAACCTTACTGATTGATGTTCTTAGTGGGAAGCATATTCCTCCTAGCCATGTAACGACACTAAGCTCTAATGCTTTGAGAAATGCCCTTGGTTTAATCTTTTAAGAGCTCTCTTCTGCTGACTGATATGGCAGCATCTACTAGCAATTTATGTGAATATGGCTAGCTCATAGTCTATAGAAGGGTTATTTAGCAAAAAGTTCAGTTACATTACAACAACAACAACTTAGCCTTTTGTCCCAAGCAAGTTGGGGTAGGCTAGATATGAAACCCAAAGAGATAAGAAAAAAAAGTTTAGTTACATTGCCTTCTAAAAAAATAGTTATGTTAAAACAATGCAAAGTTACTCTGTTTATAGGTTTCAGTCTTCATCTTCATTAAACAATGTATTGGGTCATTCAAATCAACCTGCATGGCAGCATTGGAATTCTTACCTAGTAGACCATAAGAAAGGCAATCTAGTGTATCATTATCATCTTGACTATTTTGCACTGTGAGTCTGATGACATACCTTTTTTGGGACAAAGTATAATGATTAATGAGACAACAGTGACCGTTATATGCAACCATAACTATCATTTCACACAACTATATTCCTGATTTGTTCTACGTTCAAAAAAAAAAAGTTGTACCAGACTAATGATTGTGGAGCAAATATGTGCAGGCCCTTGACCTAATTCGGGACCGAAACTTCAATATGCTCTTAGACTCCTGTTTAGAGGGTCAATTTTCAAATGAGGAAGGAACAGAAATGGTGCGATTAGCTTCAAGGTGCCTTCACTATGAACCCCGTGAGCGACCTAATGTCAGATCACTTGTGCAAGTATTGGCTCCTCTACAGAGGGATGTTGAGGTGAATAATTTAGCTTTCTATTGTTAGCATTCTTGAATTCAGGCTTGCATTATCTAGCATTATGCTGAGAAAAGTGTGCAATGGGTTTTGAGGGCCATTTCAGTCGTTTTCAGATAGCTCGTTCATTAAATCACCAGACATTGTGTGCAGCATTTAGTCCATTCCTAATTTAGCATGCCAAAATAATTGAATTGTGCAAAGGGTAATTTCAGTCCTTTTGTCTAATCTAGGCCATTTCTGAAGATAATGATTTGACATCCTCGTTGACAATGTTTAAATATTTTGCAGACTCCATCTTATGTGCTGATGGGCATTCCGCGTGGCGGTGCATCTTCTATCCAACAATTGCATCTTTCCCCTCTTGCCGAAGCTTGTTCCAGAAAGGATCTGACAGCAATACATGAAATTCTAGAAAAGACGGGCTACAAGGATGATGAGGGGACGGCAAATGAGGTTCATCTTATTTATTTATTTTCTTTAGAGGTTTAATGACATTGTTTTTCATACTTTAATGCAATATTATCAGATACATTCAAACAAGCAAACCATTATGGTATTTTTTCACAACAAAACATAGATAATACTTACCGGTAGTTATGCTGATGCATATTAGATTTCTAGTCTCCTACAACATCTTTAGTTCATATGCAGATACTCTAAATACTTACATAATCAAAATCTTATCCTACATTTCATGATGTTTATTTGGTATAGCTGCATTTAATCAATTGTACTGATTACGTTGTGCTCTGATAATTTTTTTTGGGTTCATCATGTGGTTTGAAATTTGACCTTTTCTACCATATATTTTCAGCAAAATTGTTCATATTTGCTGTTATGTCATCCTCTTAATACCTTTTTTTTTTTTTGCTCCAGCTCTCGTTTCAGATGTGGACAAATCAGATGCAAGATACGTTGAACTCAAAAAAGAAGGGTGACAATGCTTTCCGACAGAAGGATTTTACTACTGCCATTGATTGCTATTCCCAGGTTTAATGTGTTCTGCTGTTTTATTTAATTATTTTATATGTATGTGACAGATACTGGAGTTGCATATTGAATGTGATTAGAGTCATATAGGTTCAACGCTTTTCAATTTGTTCCCTAACAATATATTAAGACACTATTGCTAAACATTTCTGGGTTACATACGCTAAAAATATTGCTGTTCTTGGTTACGTTAGAACAGGCATATTACAGTTACCTGAAGGCTGCTGTTGACTGACTTTTCTAATTGTTCTTTATCATGCAGTTCATTGAAGTTGGTACAATGGTTTCTCCAACAATTTATGCTCGACGCTGCCTGTCATATCTGATGAATGACATGCCACAGGAGGCACTGAATGATGCAATGAATGCTCTGGTAATATCTCCGACATGGTCAACAGCATTTTATCTTCAGGCAGCAGCACTATTATCACAAGGCATGGAGAATGAAGCCCAAGAAGCACTAAGGGATGGTTGTAACCTAGAGCAAAGTAGCAGCGGTGGACATTGAGTGTGAACATGTAATCCCCAAAATGCACATAATTTCAGGTATATATACTTTTTTTCGAAATCCTAATGTCTTGCTAAAGATCTAAGGACTACTTTTCTGTTGGGATCTATACCATACTTTCCATGTTGCGCAAACAGCCTGCTAATCTAGGATTTCATGATGGGGGTTTGGCTAGAGTTCCATTTCATGTTTTGGGTTAAAAAATTAGTAACCTGGTAACTTCTCGTCCTGTTTTGAGTTCTAAAGTGCATTTGTCGATTGGATTTCTTGGAAATTTTGAGTTCTGGAGTTTGGATTTTCGAATCTAACTAGCTAGTAAATGTACTTCTATACACTCCAAAACTACATGTTTTGGTGACCAGAGAGTATTTAGCAAGATGGGATCAAATCGAGAGTCTATGGCCTTAAACCAGTTCTTTGAGAACTAACTGTTACCAGCCCAGTTTCAGTTTTGGTTGTTAAGGATAAAAGAACTGGCTAGTTCCCAGTGGTTTTTGAAACCTGAGCTTCTGAGCTGTCATAACTGACTTTTGCTCTACTGTCCCCAATCCCTGGGATCTCAGAGCCTCCTCTTCTTTTATTTTTTTTTCTATTGGCATGTTTGGATTATGCTAGCTGCTTGAAGCAGTACTGACTACTGAAGCTGCTGCCATGTTTGTCATTTAACACATGAAATTTTATCAAGTTTCACCAATGTGCTCCTGTCTGTCTTAGTAGTCTCGAGAAGTTTCATAAGCAATCTTGAAGAAGGATGTTGACGTCACTATATGTTTTTCTGTTTATTTTGTTTTGTGGTACAGGTGCTTGTTTGAAGAGTGTATTATTGGCTATGGAAGCAGGCGTTGGTAATTTGTCAATTCGGCTAGGGGTTCGTTAACCTTCTTCAGATTTTGTGCGTGTGGAACGTCGTCCGTCGTCCATATCTTCATGTAGGATGTACATATGGAAGAAAGCGACAACAGAGGCTCTGAAAGAGAGGACAAAGACATCCAAGGTGAATAAGTGCCGGAGACAGGAAATTAATGGGGAGAAGAAAGTGAAACTTTTTTCTTGGTCCTACTGAAAACAAAAGAAGGAAACCGTAAAAAAAAAAAGATTGCTGATGTACATGTTCATCTTTGCTGGTGGTAGGTGCGTAAACCTGTACAGCAAGAGTTGTTTTTACCGTCTTTGTTCTAAGTTTCTTATGCGTTAGCTCCCATTGGTATATTTCTGGATAAGGTAGTGGAATTCTTTTAAAAGGCAAAAAAATGTCAGCGTTCTGGTTATTCCATTTCTTAACCTTCAAGACTAACGCTTTCACCCCTTGCTCCAGATAATTTTTGTGGGAGTACCACTGGGGTATTCATATGCTAGTTAACTATCATCACAATGTCTGAATGTTGAAGCGTAGCGCTCGATTCTGTATGATGTTTGGCTCGATTCTGTCTGATGTTTCACAGCAAGCAAACCTTCAGCCTTGTTCGGATGTTATCGTACCGACCTCATTGCACAAATGTTGGAGTGAATTGAGGTGAAAAGTAAACTATTTTCCACCCCCAATCCAGTTCAACCCATGTGAATTGATGTGGATACGAGGTCATCCAAATAAGATTCTATGAGCAACTCCAGTCTAAGCCCCTATTAGTCTCCTATTTTAAATTTAGGAAATCAAACAAAAAAATCTACTAAAATTTAGTTTTAGGCCCTCGTGAATAGAAGGATTCTATTTGAATGGAGCATTAATAGGATGTTAGGCTGGAGTTGGAAGTAAATTTTAGTCCTTATTTTTTTCAGGCCAGCATGCAAATAGAAAAAATAGGGGCTTAATTTGCATAGTGGGCTGGAGTTGCTGTAAGGGGATGCAAATCTGTAGGGCCTCGTACGCAACATTACAGTACTTAAGACCACAATTGGTTGCATGTCATGTGCATATAATATATTTTATTAGTATTTAAAATAATAGATTTTCCGGTCTCGCATGCTTAGGGGGATCATTGCCGATGTTGAACGGAGAAGATTTCCACGTTCTTTTCTCCCACATTAGGGGAATCTAGAGGGATTGATTTTGTTTTTCTAGAATTTTAATTTATTAAGTAAATCATAAAATAAGAAAAAGCAATAGCTTAGATTGATTTGAGAGAGGTAAAGAGCGTGCCTTAGCATTGCCCCAAGATAAAATGACAGATTTGTGTTGTAGGGTGTAGAGTGTGAACATCAACATTAGTATCGAGGGCCCACGCACACTAAGGAGCTATGGTGGATAGTGTAGTGTAAACAACACACATCAAGCTACGTGATTCTTGGCCTCCTCGATCTGTGCAGTGGCCACGCACACTTATTTGGCTGCACTCGTATTTGCCTATATCTAGATTAAGGTGAATATATGAGTGTAGTCAAACAAGCCCCAAACTGAGTGAGACTAGTGTCGCGAGTGCTCCGTATCAAGATTTGCAGCTAAGAGGAGTTTGTGGATGACAATGAAATGACAACATTTGCTCGTTTCATCCTAGATCCCACACTAACAGAGTCTTCCAATTTAGATTAATGTTTTGGTTGCATAGCAGTTGCAAACCACTCCGGCCTCCATTCCTAAACCACACTACCACACCCTCTCCCGCTCCCAACCTCTTCACTAACTTCATTATCACAATGCACTGGCAATGGTGCACCCCAACAAACAGCTCCTGCTAGGACTCTATAAATGTTCTCTCCTCACCAGGAGATACACCTCAGTCTCAGTACCTCAGTCTCAGCTACACTGCCGCCGGCGCCTAGCTAAGCTCCAACAAAACGTCGACACAGCAAACCAACCATGAGCACCAGCGAGGCCGGCGCCGCCGCTACCGTGATCCCCATCGACGACGTGGCACACCACCACGGCAAGGCCCCGGCCGTGGCCACGGCGCCTCCTGCTCCTCCCGCTGCAGCCGCAGCATCGTCAGCGGCGGTGCCCGCTGCGGCGACGACGACGACGGCGCCTCGGAAGACGGGGATCCCGTTCTTCCGGCGCGCCGACCGCGGCAGCCGGTGCGTGGCGCTCCTCGACTTCGTGCTCCGGATCACGGCCTTCGGACCCGCCCTCGCCGCCGCCATCGCCACGGGCACCTCCGACGAGACACTCTCCGTCTTCACCCAGTTCTTCCAGTTCCACGCCCGCTTCGACGACTTCCCAGCGCTCCTGTCAGTGTCGCTCGCCCGCCCGTCCAGCGATCCCAATCATATATATAACCATGTCCAACTGAGCTGACAGTCGTCGAACGCGCACGTGTGTGGTTGTTGCATCATCAGGTTCTTCATGGTGGCCAACGCAATTGCGGCTGGGTACCTGGTGCTGTCACTCCCCTTCTCCGCCGTCATCGTCCTCCGTCCACAGGCCATCGGCTTGCGCCACCTCCTGCTCGTCTGCGACATGGTATCCGTTCTCCCGTTCCGTCACTCGCCACACACACACGTACTGCACACATGACGCTGATCAGTCGCTGAGTACAAGTTCTTTATTCATGGTGAGTTGCTGCAGATCATAGCGGCGCTGCTGACGGCCGCGGCGGCGGCAGCGGCGGCGATCGTGGACTTGGCGCACTCGGGGAACCAGCGCGCCAACTGGGTGCCCATTTGCATGCAGTTCCACGGCTTCTGCCAGCGCACCAGCGGCGCCGTCGTGGCATCGTTCCTCGCCGTGCTCGTCCTCTTGTTCCTCGTCATCTTGGCCGCCTTCGCCATCAGGAAACGCTGAACGTAACATGATGATTTCTGCCCTGATGTGCCTGCATGCGTCGTATGTGATGTCGTTGTTGCATCGTGCTTTGTGATTTCAGCTGTGGTATGGTATGAGATACAGTACTTGTGTAAGTGCACGTGTGGACCGGAAGTGCTTGTGTATCAGTGTATGATTCTCAGATTTATTGCCTGAAAATGCAAAGGAGGTCAGAGTGTTCTTTGAAAATGTATACTCGAGTTCAGAGTAGACAGATATGAGATATACTATCATTCAACGTTCTTCAAGTTGGCTTGTTTTACCGATTGAATGAAATTAGCTCAAAGCGCACTGTTCCAGTGTCCATATTTTTTTTTTGAAAATAATTATTTGAAACTTTGTCCATGTTAGTATATTGTTTTTTGTTGTTGTTGTTGTTGTTGTTGAGAAAATCTGCCGGCCGCGGGGCATCCTGGCGATCGCGGGGGAGGGGTTCATCAGCGAGGACCTTGACGAGGAGCCGTCCCGAGCGTCCATCCACTGGCTGTCCTCGCCGTCGGGGGCGGAGGCCTGGACGTCCTCGACGAAATGCGGCAACGAGGAGGCGTCGGTGAACTGGCTGGCGTCTCCGCGCGACCAAGGCGGGGTGGATTTGCTCGAGGACGAGATCTTCATGCCCAGATGCTCCTCGGAGGACGCGTTCTGGCGCTTCTCCCCGGACTACACGGGCCTGTTAGGCTCGCCGCTGCTCAGCGGTCTGCTGGACTTCGGCACTCCGGCGTCGGAAATGTCCGGGGCGACGCCTTCGTCAGGGTTCCTCCCCACGCAGAAGACGCCCAGCACTGGTGATAGCATTAGTCCCTTCTCGCTCATTGTCAAGAGGGCATCGCAGTCCTCTTCCAGATTTCGGACTTTGTGTGCCCAGCAGAGACTGGGCACCAGCTGCCGGTATGATTCGGCGGTGGATCCGACACCAATTTCTGGCGAGCCATGGCCTGATAGTGTCAGCAATGGCACGCGGTCAGGGTTTACAAGGACAGGCAATCGTCCCCTCAAGATGATGGATCCAGTGCTGGAATGTCTTGAGATGATGAGTTTGTCCCCAAGGCCTGGCGACGCTGACTATGATGGAAATGGCACACCACCTGCGCCATTGCCTGAGCTTAGCTTCCAGTTTGCAGGGGCTCCGGCGCCTCTGGAATCCATAGACTTGACCTCTTTTAAGAGGTCTCCTCGAGACATAGAATTGAAGGCAAAGGAGACAAGTTTCCACAAATCAGTCATGGAAGACACTCGGATCTCTTGGCGAGAGGGGCTTGTTAGCAGAATGTTTGATATGGGTGACTTGGATTGCTGCAAATGGATATCTGACGATGAAGATTCACCCGTGCTTTCGCACACTAACGAGGCTTTGGAAGATGTTCCCAGTTCTCAGCCAGGTAATGGTTCTTGCCTGCGTGAGGGTGGCGACCAACAGGAAGCATGTGGCTTTGGCTCTGTTGAGTTTAGTTGTATTGGTGATGAACTGAACAATGATGATAGCATCAAGGCTTCTCCAAATCATGTTTCAGTTGCAGAGTCAATAAATGCAGAAGGATTGGAGCTTGTCACATCAGATGACTCTGATTGGACTCTCTTCTACAAGAATTACTTGTTTGAATCATGAGATGTCTCAACTGCAGCAGGTTTCTTTGCTCAGATGTTGTGTACCAATTGTACTACTAGAACCATCGCACGCAAACACTCACATCTGTGTTTGCTGCATCGTGTACCTTTTTCAGCATTTGAAGTTTTCTTTTACATTCTTTCACAGCTCATGTAAATCATGTTGATACATAGATTTGTTTCTCGAATAACCACTTGTGGTCCCTTTTAATCCACTGATAATCGTTCAGAGAGCATATTGCATAGTTTTTTTTTTCAATAGACACTGTAAACTTTTGCAGCCAATCAGGGAATATATATCGAGCTCATGAAATCGAAGATTATGGCACTGATCTGGTAATACTTTTGTTTGAAAGGCTGAAGGTACAGTGGGAAGGCATCTCGTGACTAATTGCCATTTGTTCCTAACAAAGAATTGCCAGTCTGTTAAAGGTTTTCTCACTTTGCAGGAGTGAGGCTTCAAACTATCAATAATATCTTATGGCTGCCTTATTAATCTGTTTGTCAAGGTTAGTTCTGCTCTTGTGTATTCTTCTCATGTATTGCAGCTGACTAGGGCTGTAATGACCCAGCTTATTGCCAAGCAGTCAAGCTTGAGCTTGTTGGAGGATCAAGCTTTGCCATCTCTTCTATTTTTTTTTCCTTTTGGGTCAAAGCCTCAAAGGCCTTGAAGTAGCTGATTTTTTATGTCATGCTTCCAGTTTCTCTTTGTTTTTCATTTACTTGGCAATTTTAGTGGAAGGATGATCAATGAAATATGATACTTGAAGTGCAGCTCTGATTTAAACTTTGTGGAAATTAAATGGCACGACTAATCATTTGAAAAAATACTAGTCACTAATGACAGTTTGGAATTTCTTTATACATGTTGGCAAAAAATGGAATCACATGGCATCAAACATAATAACAAAACTTACTCTGCTGACTAATGGATTTATCCATTTGCATGAATTTGCAAATGCTTGTAGTATTTATTTAGGACATGCTAAAATTAGGTTTTCTGGATGAAATTCAAATGGAACATTCTGTTTACAGGAATTATTTCCATAAAAGTGATATCACTTATGACCATTACCACAATTACACTTTTAGTTTGGTAATTTCTTTCAACAC
>DXKC01000459.1:0-15809 GCA_031170775.1 Cymbopogon citratus
TGCACGAAATTGTGCCCGTCCCGGTCCTCGAAAGAGAGAGGAATTCAGTTCAGTGCGCTATCACTGATGCGATGCAGACTATGACTTGCATTAACAGACTAACTGATGGCAAGGAATGGCTCCACGGGTGTGCTTTTGGCAGGCACGAGAGTTCTCCGCAAATTACATGAAGCAAATGTTCTGTTAGAACCTGAAACAAAGAGTAAAGTTGATATGAGCCAAAAGCTTAAACAGTTTTGGCACTGCAAGCAGAAAATGACGTCCTAACAGTCTTAACACAACGGTATGTTCAAAAGCACCTACCTACCAAGCAAAAGGGCACAACTTTTACGATGCCATCTCATGTGGAAAGCAGCCTTCCATACTCGCTCAACAAGACAGGAATGTCATCCATGCGCAACTGCAGTATATCACAGATACAACATAGCGATAAGTAGGAGAATGAGAAAGAAGAGATCATATTGTGTACTCCATTGACTGCTGGTCGTTTGTGGTGGATCACTAGATTGTATGCACCACTATGCATACCTGTGAAGCACTTTTCAAATGGAAAAAACGTAGAGCTTCCATTTCATGAAAAGCTGGCAATGGATTTCCCCTGCACTTGTTGCAAAAGGAAAATGAAATTATGACTGATGCAGACATATTGCTAATGAATACTTTGCTTAATGAGAGTTGACGATTGGATGAAGAATGATCATTTTCAGGGATATCAACCTCTGTCCATGACCAAGTTATCTGCACATGCTCAATTTCTAACTAACCACCACAAAGAACCTGACAGGAGATGCCAGATTTTATTTTTGAACTGTTCTGTGCCTATTCATATTAAACAGGCCAAGACCATGGATATGTAAGTTCCATGGCCATGATAAAGTATAATTGACATGATAAACTCACAAGATTTTGTAGTGTACAAATTCACTTACTCCTATTCCCCCAAAACATCAAATATGCATTCATTTTGAGCAATTCAGGCTATCGCAAAAGAGAATAATCCATGGACCAGAAGAGAAACTGTTACAAATCATTCAATTCTTAACAGGCAATTTCTAGATTTTTTTTTGTCTTGAACAGGCAACTTCTAGTTCTGTGAAAGAGTGGATGATTGAGTATGCAAATAACCGATGGCCAGATGCATAGGGAAGACTGAAGAGTGAAACCATACGAATAGTGTCGCAGGATGAGACGTTGATAGTCCCTCAGCAAAGGTCCTAGTTCCTGCAGTTGTAGTGAGCTTGCTGGAGAACTTCTCCAATGATCACGAAGTACCTTGACATCACACAAAAATTCCAAAATAATCTCAGAAGCAAATACAGGTGAGTTACATTAATAGTGAGGCATAACTGCATAAGCACCTGAATTGATGCAACCTGGTCACTAGCTGGAAGCGATTGACCAGCAAGCCTAGATGACAATTCCACAAGTTCTTTATCATTGACTTCGTCAACAAAGCTTGCTGAAACTTGTTCAGAAAGTGGAATTCCCAGTCGTTTGGCCAATTCTGTTATTGGATTCTCCAGAGTTTGTGACTCCTGCAAAACATATTTTAGAAATTATAGAATTTTCTATCACTTGAAATTTTAAAGTGAACTCTGAACTCTCACACATGCAAGCATGTACCTTTAGGTTGGATTGCTGGTTATCACCAGTCACAGCACTAGGTTTGCTGTTTGAATCAATGTTAGGAGCTAAGTCTCGTTTCGCAATAGGATCATCTGTACATAAAATACGGTGCAATTTAGAAAAGGAAGAATGATCTTTCTTCGTCAAGCATCACACAGAGCAAAAAAATCAAGAGTGCTAGGGAAAAATTTGTTCTTTTTTTAAAAGAAAAACTCATTTCATAGTATTTGGTAAATGAACCTGCATAATAAGTGGTACAATTTCCTAATATACATCCAGTTAAGCAGCAAATTATAGAAGCAATTAGTCAAATGAGTTCCTTTTTCTTGTGATCTTGGAAATCGACAGAACTCCTCACTTGTCACTACTGAACCATGCATGGAAGTTTAAAGGGTAT
This sequence comes from Cymbopogon citratus, assembly GCA_031170775.1. NCBI lineage: Eukaryota > Viridiplantae > Streptophyta > Magnoliopsida > Poales > Poaceae > Cymbopogon > Cymbopogon citratus. Next base: position 2,024 of record DXKC01000459.1, read on the forward strand.
GACTGCAGGACTATGAATTGAAGAATTTATGTGCAGAGTTTTATATCCCAGTACACTCTACGCAGCCCTAAAAATACGAAGCATATAGTTATGAAGTGTTCCTTTATATAAGAGTATGAGATGATTGTACCTTCAGGAACAAGCCACCACAAATCACCAAATGTATTCTTTCCATCAAAGCCACCAAATAAAAGAAATCGAGACCCTATGGAAGTCATGGAGTGATATGCCCGAGGAGGAGGTGGTTCATTGCTTGTTGGTAGGCGCTTCCATTGAACAGACACTGAAGGATTGAAGTATCAGCCAACAAAGATATATGTGCTGATTGAGCAAGTAGCATGAAAGGTAGGTAAGCATTAAAACAAAGCACATGGAGATGGTACTAGTTGTCAGCATTGTGTTCAGTATATCCACAATAACCCAGTTAGTCGCCATTGAGTTGACACTGGTAAGATCAGTAGGAGTTACAAGATTGGACTTCTGAGGCTATATTATGTACAGCAAGTATAATATCAACACCTACTAGCTGCATATCAACTAATTCCAATGCTAGTTATAATGGATGTGGATGACAATCATATTTAACACCTTCCAACAACCTACAAAGATAACCCAGAGCAAGGAATCATAGAGATGGTACTAGCTGTCAGCATTGTGTTCAGTATATCCACAATAACCAATTAGTTGCCACTGAGTTCACAGTGGTAAGATCAGTCGGAGTTATAAGATTGGCCTTCTGAGGCTATATTATGTATAATATCAACACCTACTAGCTGCATCATCAACTAATTTCAACGCTGGATGTGGCTGACAATCATATTTAACACCTTCCAACTACCAACAAAGATACCCAAGCAATGAACGCACAGACTTATCTGACACTGATTTTATATCTTGATCAATGATGACTGCTTAAGCCATATCTACAGGACTAGCTTTTCAAGTCTTCTTGGTTAGTGTTAGGATGTAATAAAACTTAAGTAAGATGCATGAAGTTAAAAGACCCTAACCACAGTAACTTTGGTAGTGTTCTTGGTTGATGTTAGTATGTGATCCATAGTTGACACTACATTATCTTAATCACGAGAAAAACGGATTGCATAGGCCTGACATGGCTTTTCAAAGGCGATTACTTTTATAGGATATAGCAATTACTTGAGGAAGAATTTTACTGGTTCGCTAAAGACTATCAACTAATTATATTGCAAGTAAAGCAACCACAAACATGCCCAAACAGCACAGAATCATCCAGCATCACAATTTCCTTCTTAAGGTTAGTCATATAAGTTTACCTGTGGAAAACCACATCTTATGTTTATAGCAGGGAAACATTTTTTGTACTGAAGAAATAAACATTGTTGGACTTAAACAAAAACCTTTTAAAAAGTGCACTGTTACACCCATAAGAAAGACACGTTCCAGTTCAGTAAATCCCTATGCAAATAAAAAAAAGGAATTACAATCACATCTTACCCCTGTCTAAAATAGTGCATTCATTGTAGTACACATCATATCTACTTAGCCAACCGCCAGTTCCATGTCCTCCAAACAGCAAGAGCTGACAAGAAAGATCTATACATTTTCAGTTAACAGATCATGCAATCAAGGCCTTTACATGGAAAGTTTTTAGAAAATAATATAGCTGATTAACTCGGGACCTGAATCATGAATATTTTTTTTGAAGGCAAAAACTGTGGGGGAGAACCCCACAGCACTTCATTTTCATTATAATAAATTTAAAGGGTTACAGGAGAGCTTACAAATCGTGAATAATTTTAGGTTGCAAAGACTCCCAATACACAATAAAGTCAATCATTTTTAAATAAATGATTACACACTTTCATTTATCATTTATGTAGTTAATGACAAACAAATTATGCTAAAGCTGTGCCTAAAATTTACTTCCATCACCAACCTAAGTTAATAAATGATGTGTTGCACATACTGATACCTCAGATCTTAAAACTAAGGATGAAACTCTGCAGAATACAAATACTTTTTAGCATAGTCATCAAAGGCATAGCCAGGAACCTATCTGCTATTGCATTAATATTTAATCATAGCAGGAAATAGACCCCTGGCCTCATCGGAAAGAGGGTTGGGACTCAAACAGAGTGCCTACTGGTCCATAGTAGATCAAAATGCATAAATGAGTTCTAAAGATACATCAATGATGCATATGATTTGTACAATATAGCAATGATAATTAGTTAATATATCTAGTATGGAGATCCAAAGGGGCCCAAGTTTATAAATACTATGTTATATGATATACCAGCTACTGAATACTTCATACTAGTGCACTAGAAATGCAGGTATGGCAGGATCAAACTACATACATATGGTCCACCAGATGTTACTGAATGACCGCATCGTGGTGAGGGAGATTGCCCTGGAAGTTTCAACTGTGTCCAACCTGGCATCTCATTGTCTTCCAAAGTAGACAGAATTAGGTTCTGACTAAATGAACTAAAATACAAATGAATGATGGGCTACAAAGTTAAATCAGAAGAAAGTTGTCAATAATACTTTTCAACTAGTATCAACATATATCAAATAGAATGGGTGATTTTAGCTGTCCTTCGAGGTTAAATAATACTGACACCTGATGGGCCATCTTAAACTACATGACTTTAAGGCATGAGCAATCAAACAGGACAAGAAAGATGCAGGGCACCATGGATTTTGTCCTAAGTATTACAATACTTTTTTTTAAAAAAAAAGGCATCAAACCACATCTGATCATGAATTCACGATCCACAATCATTCAAACAGGCTATTTCAATGTGCACTGCTAGTTCGACTGGCACCATCATCAACTGACCAAGCATATGTTGCCCATAACAATATGGGGCTTAGGATACGTCTTTCTTTTGACTCAAACAGATTTTATATGAATAAATAGGAGATACCTTCTTCAGTAATACCCTTTAAAGCCCATAAATCACCCATTATTGGCCCTGCTCCACCTGTGGCAAAGAAGATTTGAAGTAATTGGAAATGCTGGTGTTGATAGCCAAAAGATTACGAATTAATTGATTAGTCATTAGAAGGTAGAAACCATCATGACACATTCACACTACATATTCCGATATTCGCATAAGGAAAATAACTTGGTTTCCACAAGACAATTGGCATGAAAATAATTAGTTTGTGGTTTTAGATTTCCAAAAAAAAATGGTCAACAAAATTTACTTTCACAAAATGAATCATAAAACACGTTCTTTGAGAACCCACAAATAAAATCAAGAAATAACAATCACCTCTGCCTCCAAATATAAGCAGCCTCTTCTCAATCATGGTTGCGGAATGCCCACATCTTGGAGGTGGCACAGATCCGGTAACAGCTAATTCTGTCCACTCCAGTGACACTATACAATAGAGAATGCAAGAAATCAGCGCTCTACGTTTTCCTTGTCATCTTCAAGAAAAAAAATCGGTGATTGGATAAAGAAGTAGTTTGCTTACTTGTGTCCATGACGTATACATCTGAAAGCCACTTTTTGCCATCCCATCCACCATACCTGAATAAAGATAGAACGTTCTTCAAAAGTAATGGTACAGAAAGTAAGACAGGGGTGTGCATATCAAATAATGCTTACATAACAATCTTTCTGTTTCCTATGGCTGAAGCAGCAGCAAACTCTCGTGGTGACGGCAAATCACCAAAGCCAGTCATTTCCGACCATTGCCATAAATCTAAATGTACAACAGTATCATGAATGTAGCAGCAACCTCTAGAATAGGTGCAGACAGAACCAGAGAAGGGGATCTTGACAATTGATGAAACATAGAGACTTACCGGTGTCTAGCATCCAGAAATCACCTAAACTGTAAGATAAAGACCACATCGTTAGTAACAAATAGGAAACTATTTATGCTAAGCTTCCAAATTATGCTAGATAATAAGCTATGTGGACCGCATACCGCTTGCCCCCAGAACGGCCACCAAAGATGAACATGTTGCAGTCAATGACAACAGCTATGTGAAAAGCCCTTGGGCTTGGGCCGGCCTGACCATCCGACCCATTACCAGTGCACTCAGGTGTGTACCACAGCTTATTCTCTGCAACATAAGTTGAATTCAGAAGTTTGTAAGGCCAAGCTCTTTCTTCCTTCCGATGCTCCATCCATAAAAATCGCAAGCATGTAAATGCTTGCTACGTCCCTCAATCTAATAACCCTTAAAATGAGTTGCTGGTTTGCTGTGTGTGCAAAATTGCCCACAGAGGTGGGCAGGGAAATTGGCACAACAATCAAACCGTCGGAGAATTGGAGAAGGATTCGATTACCGACGTCGTAGACGGATACGTCAGCGAGGAAGCGCTTGTCGGCGAATCCGCCGAAGACGACCACCTTGGACTTGCCAATGCTCACCGCAGTGTGCCCGCTGCACGAAATCGCAAAATCGTTAGGTTGCTACTTCCTTAGAGGGGTAGGGTGAAACTCCAGAGGGGAATCAAGACGGCGGCGGCGAGGAAGAGGAGCTGGATGGATACCTGCGGGGGGCAGGGCGGTCGCCCCCGAAGTCGGAGGAGTCGGCCCTCACCCAGTGCATCTGCTTCGGTTGCAGCTGCTGCATCCTTTCCCTCGTCTCCTCGTCCTCACTCCAGCTCAACAGTATACGCGCCTCGTTTCGCAAAGCCGATTGGGTGCTTCACGGCTGCACCGGCGACTGGATGGCGGCCGGGGCCGGAGAGCGGTGGACGGCGGCGAGTCTGGCAGGTGGGGGAGGGGATCGGACGAAGCAGAGAAGTCAGAGCAGGAGGACGGAAACACTCACGGCAAACGACCACGACCGGGCCGGGAGACTCCATTACCACGTCACTGGGCCCACTCAGGCCCACTGTCACTGACACGTGGCGGCTCCTGTCAGCATCTAACTCCGTGTCTCTCCCTTCCATTCCACGGCCACCTCGGCGGGGAGCGTTAAAAGCGTCGCCCGCGAAGAGACGAGCCAGCGTCGGCTCGCCGTCTCCCTCCCTCTCCCACCAGATCTCGGCGCGAGTTCACCCTGCAGATTTCCATTTCCAATTCCATCACGACGGCGAAGAAGCAGAAGAGTTGCTTGCGGTCCGGAGGAGTAAACCCTACCGGCCGTCGCGCGCCGGTTGCCCAGTGCGCGGGCGAGATCCGGGCAGAGATCTAGGGCGCGACGCCGGCCATGGCGAGCTCCGGACTCGCCTACCCCGACCGCTTCTACGCCGCCGCGGCCTACGCTGGGTTCGGAGCCGGCGGGGCCACCTCCTCCGCAGCTATCGCCCGCTTCCAGAACGACGTCGCCCTCCTCCTCTACGGCCTGCACCAACAGGTGACGCGTCGGCCAGTGTTTTTGCTGTTTTTTGCCGATTAATTCGGAGCGTGGGGTGAAATTGCGTGGATCTAGCGTGTGATAGCTGAATTTATGTTGGTTGGAATTGAATTGTCTCGTTAGTTTGATCCTCTTCGTCCCTCGGTAGTTGGCTGATGATCGCAATTCGGTTGGTGATTTTGGGTTTCGTTTTGATGCAGGCCACAGTCGGGCCATGCAATGTGCCCAAGCCAAGGTCGTGGAACCCCGTGGAGCAGAGCAAATGGACGAGGTTAGTACCACTGGAAACTGCACTCGAACTTCACGGTGCTACAGTCACAGTACAATCCAACTTCTGTGTAGTTTCTTCTTATCAATGGTGAAAAAGTGAAACCTCAGTGGTCCTCTTAAAACTTGAATTGTGTCTACACGTTAGCAGAGAGTTCAGTAGTTCATCTCATGTACTGTTGGCTTATTTTATTAGCCCAAATTTGAAATGTGATTTCATCCCCAGCCAGAAGTTAGAAAATGATATGCTTATGCTACAATAACCACAATACTCATGTAATTTAGATTATGGACTGACAGCCTGGAGAGGTGATAGTGGGAAATACCCAGAAAATACCGTACATTGAAGTTGTGTTCTGAAAATGATACTAACTGATCATATCATTTTGTGTTTTCAGCTGGCATGGGCTTGGAAGCATGCCTTCAGCGGAGGCGATGCGTCTTTTTGTCAAAATCTTAGAGGTATGATTGATTACATGATATTGTTCAGTGCGTGCAATAACAGTAAATACTTTTAGTCCTAAGCATGTTGTGGCTGTGCAAATGGATTTGATAGATGTATTGGGATTCTGGCAGGAAGAAGATCCTGGATGGTACTCTAGGGTCCCTGAGTTCAACCCTGAACCTGTTGTAGATATTCAGATGCATGTAAGTCACGCTATTGTTCCTTCTTTTTTCTCTGGACAATAACCTAGAGAACTTGATACTGTTGGTTTTAGGGTTTAGTGCAACATACCAATATCTAGTTCTCTAGGTTTTTCTCTTAGCAGGTTTATCAAATTATCCATCTGTGTTTATTTTTGTTAGAAACCAAAAGACGAGCCACAGAGTGTACCGACTTCAACAAATGGGATATCAATTCCAGAACCAAAAATCATTTCTGAAAATGGCAGTTCTGTGGAGACTCAGGACAAAGATGTTATTCTGGAAGGCCTTAATACTGTTAGTTCTCATGATGAGTGGACTCCATTATCTGTCAGTGGTCTCCGTCCGAAGCCTCGTTATGAGGTGCACCAGATACTTCATTCCTCTTCTATTGCTTATGTCTATTTACTTCTTTAGCACTAATGAGAATTTTTGTTTCTGTAGCATGGAGCAACTGTGTTGCAAAATAAGATGTATATATTTGGTGGAAACCATAATGGACGTTACCTTAGTGACCTTCAGGTATGTGAAGTTGAATAAAACAATCCCTGACACCATATGTATGCATCCTAAATTGTTAGTGTCAGCTATGACTTGGAAGCATGTGCCTCTGTAAGCATATGCTGTTCTACTGCTTTTGATGAAACCATCTTTAAACAGACTGCCTTATTGCATACACTGTACTGGTTAATCGTGCATTTGTATTCATGATCTCTAACCTTGACCTTTTCCTGATATTGGTGTGGTGTCAAAAGTGTATTTCTTGCCACAATTTGAGTCTTCAATGTGCTTCCTTATGCCAAACTTGGGCTATTGGATTCTTATGAAACTGAGTATTGTCACTATGCAAAGAGATAACTGCTATTTCTCAAGAACATTGCAAACAAATCTATATACTTTTGGATAGTTTCTGCATTTTAATTATCAAGCTAATAAAGTAACATTTTCTTAGCCAAAATTGTTAAGATAGTATTAGGAGTGAGAAAGAGAAGTTTCAAAGGGAGGGAAAACAAATGCGTTTAAATGCACTGGCAATTTAAATGTCACCTGAAAGCATGTCAGTATTAAGTATTGTTGATCTAATAAATGCATTTTCTTTTTCATAATTTATACCAAAACAGGCTTTGGATCTGAAGACTTTGACCTGGTCCAAGGTTGATGCCAAATTGCATGCAGAATCTGATGATTCCACTAAGACCACACAAATTGCTCCATGTGCTGGTCATTCTTTGGTAAACTTCCGCATAATGATTGCATAGTCATTTATCTTGAAGCCAGTGGTTAATGGCAGCTGCCTTTTTATTCTGTACCAATTTGTAGATTTCATGGGGCAACAAATTTTTATCTATTGCTGGGCATACAAAAGATCCATCTGAAGGCATTACAGGTTTGATAACATCAGTTTTAATTTATTTTGGTACCTTTTCTATTTATTATGTCATACATTAATTTGTTCTGATGGTGTTTCTGGTGGTTTTAATTCTAGTGAAGGAATTTGATCCGCATACTTGTACCTGGTCTGTTGTCAAGACTTATGGGAAACCACCGGTAATCATTTTTCTTCAATCGGTTATTGCAACTCTGAACCAACAGTGTCAGTTGTAGTTATGATTTATTTTATTCCACTATTCTTATGTTTGAGCAGGTACATCTTTGTTTTGGTGCACTTACTCAGATGGTTTCTTCTATAGTTTTATCTGTACTTGATTTTAGCTTAGAGTCTGTATTTTGAAATGACTAATAAAGAAATTGTGCCACATAACATTCCTCAATTGCTTTGATATTAGTTACCAGGTTATATGCAGGAAAGTGCATTGGCTTACTAGTTTCATCTGCTGCAGGTTTCTCGTGGAGGTCAAACAGTTACTCTTGTTGGAACAACACTAGTTTTGTTTGGTGGTGAAGATGCAAAACGATGTCTCTTGAATGACTTGCACATCCTTGATCTTGAAACCATGACATGGGATGATGTAGATGCAATGTAAGTACAGCAACCTTGATGGCACTTAACTTTGCTATGTGTGCTTAAAATATTACTCCCTCCGTCCCTAAATATTGAGCTTGCGGCACGCACACCAATGTTGACAGTTATTTAGGGACGGAGGGAGTACTTCCAAAAGTTCCTGGATTTGATTGGCACACTGGTCCCCAACATTATTGGGATGCATGTTAACTGTCACACATATATGGTAGAATTAAAAGGCTTTCTTTGGTTAATGAGATGCTTTTCTGACCATATAGGACTAGGAAATCTTAGGTTAACACTTCAGTAATTTCTCTTCAACATAGTTTCCACCACTTTGCTGCTAGAGTTTCGCAGTTTGACTCAATTGATTCCTTACCGATGGGAAGTATTAACTAGCTTTTACTAGCATAATGTTTCTAAACTTGCATTACGGAGGTGTAATGTGTGTTCCCCATGTAAAAATTTGATCGAACTCTGTTGGAGTAACATATATACATGGATTGTGGGATAGTCTCATTAGGTCAGTTCATGCACATGTTCTGAAAACATGGAGTGATTGTTTTTTAAGCTGAACAATGTACTACCATATTTTGAATTTAACTCATCGCAATGTTGGTTTTGTGTTTTAGAGGCACCCCTCCTTCTCCAAGGTCAGATCATGCTGCTGCTTGCCATGCTGACCGCTATCTTTTAATTTTTGGTGGTGGGTCTCATGCAACATGTTTCAATGACCTACATGTCCTTGATTTGCAGACGGTACACACTTTTTCCTTCCTGGAAAGGTTTTCTGTGCTATCTTTGACTACTAAATTTTATTGTTGGAAATTACAGATGGAATGGTCAAGACCCAAACAACAAGGCCTGACTCCAAGCCCAAGAGCTGGCCATGCAGGTGCAACTGTTGGTGAGAACTGGTACATAGTTGGGGGTGGCAATAATAAAAGTGGTAAGATGTCTTACTTATTATGTTAACATGCTTGTTGATAACTACTGTGTGGTCATTGTGGAGTTCAATTATTGTGAACATGTACTAGTTTGGATGTGCTGGGATTCCACCCAATCTCACATACACAAACAGTGGCCCATGATCTTTTTCTTTGCATTTTTACGTTGAGCATAACTCATACACTCGCCTCTACAGGTGTTTCTGAAACACTTGTGCTTAACATGTCAACTCTGACATGGTCAGTTGTTAGCACTGTGGAAGGACGTGTTCCCCTTGCCAGTGAGGTATCTCTCTTGAGCAGCATTCGGTGGTTAAGATGATTTTCCTTGGCTGCTAATATTTGAAATTTTGGTATTTCTAGGGCATGACTTTAGTGCACAGCAATTACAACGGTTATGATTATCTCATCTCCTTTGGAGGATACAATGGACGATACAGCAACGAGGTAATTGGCATTCAAATCTATCTTGTTTTCATTGATGGAATTAACTTCTACCAACATCTTTTCTCTATGATGAACAGGTTTACACTCTTAAACTCAGCCTCAAATCAGATTCGCAATCAACCATAAAAGAAGAAACTGTCTCAGATACTACATCTAGGGTCATAGAACCTGAGGCTGAAATTTCTCAAGATGGGAAGATACGGGAGATTGCCATGGACAGTGCCGATTCAGAACTGGTAATTTCCTGCCCAGGGTACTTTTCCTTGTTGACTAGAAGTATATGACGTGTGTCCATATTTATTACCATTTGAAATTCTGCAAGGAAGACAATGCAGCTAATAGTGCTACACTTATTAACAAATAGAATTTGCCTGTTACGAAGTTCATGATGGTGGTTGCTGTTACCAATGATGATGATACAAGTTACAGGATACTAACAAGATCTTTCTTTTGCCTTGTGCTGTGCTGAATTCCAGAATAACAGAAATGATGAAGCAAGTGAACAGCTTTTAGCAGATCTTAAAGCTCAGAAAGAGGAACTAGAAGCAACACTTAGCAGGGAACAGCTGCAAACTGTGCAACTTAAAGAAGACATTGCTCAAGCTGAGACCAGAAATGCAGAGCTAACAAAGGTGAGTCATCTTTCGCTTACCTTGTTTTTACTATTTTTTTCGTATTTTTTTATATGCACATTCATTTAAGCTTCTAGTTAACCTTCTCTTTAAAATACTACACCCACTGTGTATCTTTAGAACTATACTGAGGTCTGATACTACTTTTTGAACTGCATTCTGCTAATGTTTACAACAAGCATTTACTGTTGAATGTTTATAATTTATATGGATTATTCATTTGCTAAATGATGTTAGCATCATGTGCGATATCATTTTACTGTGACATACTTGCATATTGAACGCAATCTGAGCAAAGTTATCTGGAAGCTAAACTATTGTGCACTGCTCGAATATTATTTCTCAGCTGATATTTGATCTATATACCTTTTCCATTTACCTTGTATAGGAACTTCAAACTGTCCGTGGCCAACTTGCTTCTGAGCAGTCAAGATGTTTCAAACTTGAGGTACATGCTGGCGTTTTATCTCACCGATCATTACAAATGACACACTGTACATTATTCCAAACACCACATTATAGCCCAACATTTCTCCAGTGGATCGGCAACAAACATCTTATGCCTTGGCCATCATTGTATTTATACTGATCTGATCATACTTGATTTCCAAAATGCCTTCCCAGGTTGATGTTGCAGAACTTAGACAAAAGCTTCAGAGTATGGATGCGTTGGAAAAGGAAGTCGAGCTGCTTCGGCGACAGAAAGCTGCTTCAGAGCAAGCAGCCCTGGACGCAAAGCAGAGGCAAAGTTCTGGTGGTATGTGGGGTTGGCTCGCTGGAAGCCCACCACCAGAAGTTTAGTTCGTACAGGTCGTGATTCATATATTTTACTTGTGACATTATATATCATTTAACAATCTCTACAATTTTTTTGTCACTTATGGCATTCGTGTTCATTTGACCACAAAAAGAATAAGGTGCTCTGGCGATCGTTATACTGTTTTCTCATAGAAAATGTTAGGTTGTCCCATCACAATCACTCAAAATGTATCATTAGGTTTTAGCAATGTGCTGTGTACACATCATGTATGGACTTCCATTTGACGTTGTGCTGGTTGTCAATATAGATTGTTCGCTTCAGAAGGGGCTGTTTATGTTAATGGTTGACTTGTTTTCGTGTAACTGTTGTTGACGAACTGCAAATATTGAGAAAATATTGCGTTGGCTTCTAAATTTCTCGCTCTATCTGCAGATCAGGATGTTTTGATGGTGCGATAAGAACCTATTTTCTCTGCAGATCAGGATTGTACCACACGCGGCAAATTTTGGAACCCAAGTACATGTCAAAAGTTATAAATCTAGAAAAACCAAATTTAAGAAGAGGGATTAGTTGGCAAGCAGCCAATTTAGTTCGAATTGGGTGTCAGGGCAGCGAGTTTATCCCTTCAGGCCTTGGCCAGAACATAGACCATTTCCTATTATTGTGGGATTGACATCATGAGATGACTACATCTTATTAGCGAGTACAAAACTATAGCGGCCCCTTATTTCTTCTCTGGGATCTTCTTCAATAACTCATCCAGAACCTCGAACAGATCAGCAACCAGTCCGTAGTCTGCAACCTGAAGAATTCCAATGCCCGGTTGGCTTAGAATTTTGAGGACTCCTAGCTATACTGGTGAACAATACGTAATAATTTATTCAATGCGAGAAGGAACCTGAAATATGGGGGCATCAGCATCTTTATTAACAGCCACAATAACCTTTGAATCTCTCATTCCTGCCAGGTGTTGTATTGCCCCAGATACTCCAAAAGCCATATAAAGCTCCGGTGCGACAATTTTCCCTGTCTGACCAACCTGCGGACAGAAAAAGGCATTTGCATGAATAAAATGAACCGGCAAGGACCTTTGTAGTTGTTCAAAAAAAGAAGACGGCAATGAACTGGAGAAGATCACATGATGTTGAGCATGATGGTAATAAGGCTAGCTCAATTAGCCGGATCATACAGAACTCATGGTAGACAAGCAGTCTTACCTGAAGGTCATTTGGCACATAACCTGCATCAACAGCTGCCCTAGTTGCACCCACTACAGAAAAGGGAAGCAATCAATCAGAAAAAAAAAAACAGTCTGAAGGGAATGAATTTCGCAAGATTTCAGCCCACCAAGATACATATAATTATATGGTCAAGGAACAAAAATTCAGATAGAAGGTCAAACCTGCAGCACCAAGTTTCTCAGCAAGCTGCTCCAACAATTTAAAATTTTCAGTACTTTTTAAGCCTCTGCCTCCGGTGACTACTACACGTGCATTTGCAAGATCAGGACGCTCCGTCTCTTGGGATGTCACATTCACCCATGTAGATTTCCCTAAGGTTTGAAGAAAAGGTACTATTCAGATGTGCCAAAATATTAAATCAAGAATAGGACTAAGAGATCAAGAGGGGTAATTTTTTTCCTGCAGCCTGTTTCAAATTTATCAAGGTTAAAGGATGTGGAAAGGACAATCAATCTAGTGATCCTCAAGCAGTACGAGACTTGTATAAGTCCGAACATTATTAGATCAACACAAAACAAATAAGAGTAGTTCTGAAGCATTGCTGATTCTTAACAGAAGAATATGGTGAAGGAACCAAACAAACCTTCACTGAGGAAAGAGAGATCAACCTGGGTGATAGGTGCAACCTTTGTTTCAGACATAGCCTCAGTAGTTGGGGAAAATGAAGTTGATCTAACACTCATCATGCAAGGATCCTCTCCAGTATACTTCACAGTACAAAGTGCATTCCCAGCATAAATCGGCCTGAAGTCAGATACATATATTAATTGAAGCATGACATAGTGGATGCCATTTAACATTGAGTTCTACGCAAAAGCATGAAGCCCCAACAAAAGGAAACATCACAAAAGGAAGTTATGGACTTATGTGAATGGCCGAATGTGGCCATTCAATAGAATCCAGTCTTTAGGCTCATACATTTAACACCCACAAACAAATACATTTCAGGCAGGAAAGTGAGAAACGGGGATGATAATTAATAAAACCGAAAAACAGTGACACGGATCTCAGTAGGAGTAAGCTATCACTTTAGGTTGAGCATAAACTAGCAAATTGAGGGGCATTTGAGATTCTGTCACACTTTAATACTGGGAGATCTGGATATCTGTAATGTTAGCAGTTGGTCAGGTGACAACAGATGATCAGACAAATAAGAACTTAAAAATTGAGGTGCATGGACTGTTTTCCAAGATATGAAAAATGGACCCATATATACAAGTACTAAATAAAATGCCAAAGATAACAGCAAACAGCAGAACACCAGACCTCACAAAGACGTGTGTCTCCTTTACAGCAGTGACATCAGTAACAGGGGAGACATCAAGAAGAGCCGCAGCACGGGGAAGCAAATTCTTCCCGAACGACGTGGATGAAGCTATGACATGGGAGTAGCCTCCTTTCTGCTGAACAGAACGGAGTAGCTCGGCCCAGGGTTCAGCAAGAGGATGTACCAAGGCTTCCGATTCCGCCACGAGCACCTGCAGTGATACAAAACCAACGTGATAAGCAGAGGATCCCGAAGAACGATCTATCTTCTACTAGTTTGGTCCACCTCCTCCTTCAGGCTAAGCTG
>DXKC01000460.1:0-14584 GCA_031170775.1 Cymbopogon citratus
GTTGTAACACAAATGAGGTTCCACATCGATCGCATACATTTGCAGTGGACTCTGTGATGATTAAGCAAAACAAAGGTAGTTCGTGCAAAAGTTAGTAATCGATCGCATACATTTGCAGTGGACTCTGTGATGATTAAGCAAAACAAAGGTAGTTCGTGCAAAAGTTAGTAACGATTTAATCACGAAAACCTTTTTTTGACCCAAGAATCACAAAACCCTTCACGAGATCATATGAGGAGTTATGGAATCCAATACTAAGGATTCATAGCATACTTCAAAATACTCACTCCATCCAACAAAACATGTTGTGTGCCGGCAGGCATAAATAGTTTGCATTTGACCAAATTTTTAGTAAATACCATTCACATTTATGACTCTAAAATAATTTATTAATAAAATACATTTCGCAATGAATCGAATGATATTTATTTGATATCATAAATATTGATATATTTCTATAGTTAGTCAAACTTAAGATATTGAACCATAATACTATGCTACAATTATATGTTTTTCTGAATAGAGTGAGATATTGAACCACACGCGCTCAGGAATCCCGCCACCGCTAGATGTCGTGGCAATGATGCGTGGGGTGCCGGCGGAAGAGGATCTTTTAGAAGCATGGGTGCGTCCATGCTGGAGCAACGTCCCGCGGCATCGCCCTACTCACCGGCGGTGGCGCGCGGCGCAACTACGGTCCAATGGGTCCGGCGCCGACGCGAGTTGGCGGGGTGCCGAATGGGGTCTAGGTTAGTAGAAGGGAGCTAGTGGGCTGGTGGCTGCGGTGGCTTCTGTCTTTTTTCGGGAAAATGCAAGAAGTGTGGGAGGTGGGAATCGAACTGTGAGCACCAAGGCAGGGGACAACTCGCGATGCTTAGATGGATCGCTGCGGGGATGGGTGGCACGGGGTGAGGTGGGTTAGAAACCTGCATCAAACTTTGCCTCTCGTCTTTTGGATCAGATGTACTTCTTTCGTGAGCCGTTGGTTTTAATGGAGGGATATTGTTGGGGAAGATTTCAGTTATAGTAGAGATTTAAAAATGTCACTATAGAGCTCACATTGTTAAATAAAATCCCACTACTATTCCACAATAAACTGGCACAATCACCAAACAAGCATTGGTTTTACAAGACAACTCCTCATTCCAATTTGTAAGACGTTCTTGTTGCATTATATCTAAAATCCATGTAAGAAGTTTTGACTTTTTAAATATATAGTTTTTACTAAATATACATCTAGATATAGTATATTTCTAATTGTTATAACAAAAATTATGTAAAAATGATAATAAATTTTTATATTTCTAAGTGTATGACAAAGATCATGTATCTAAAAATGATAAAATATTTTATAATTTGGAATGGAGGGAATACAATTAAGATAAGAGAGTACGAACTAGCCGTGACATATTTGTGAACACTCAACAATAGGGAAGTCTGAATACTTCTACGCTACACTGAGTCGTTTAACAAAGGTATCACAAAGGTACGACGTCGAGTTGTCGCTGTCAATTCATGCCTCAGCATTTTTTGTTTGAACTGGTCTGATATCTCATGAAGCAAAATCTGAGAGCAGGAGTATTCGCTAGCACGATCGTTTGTATAGTTGATTGATCAACGAAAAAGCAAATCATCGGAGGGCCAATTCGCAAGGAACGAAGAATAATGCAACCTTTGCACTGTTCCGCTCGTTTCTTCTTCACCTCCTGTGTCCACCTCCCACACTAACCCACCAGCACCATACCAGGGAGGTCACCAACCACGCCTCCGCCTGGCCGCGCTCTCCCGCCATGAAGCAGCTCCACAAGTCTTCCCCGACCCACGCGCCATCGTCGGCGCACGCGCACGCGCCGGCTCCCAAGGCCGCCAAGCCGGCGCGCCCCGGCCCGCGCTCCTGGATCGGGTACGTCCTCCGCGAGCAGCGCCTCCTGTTCGTCCTCCTCGGCGCGCTCATCGCCTCCACCTTCTTCCTTCTCCGGCCCTACCTCTCGCTCTCACCGACCGCCCACCTCCCCGACGCCCGCCCGCTCTTCAACTTCGCCGCCCGCTCCGGCGTCCCCGCCGGCTTCCGCCCGCCGCCGCGCCGCGTCGTCGTCACCGGCGGGGCAGGCTTCGTCGGCAGCCACCTCGTCGACCGGCTCCTGGAGCAGGGGGACAGCGTGATCGTGGTCGACAACTTCTTCACCGGCAGGAAGGAGAATGTCGCGCACCACCTCCGGAACCCCAGGTTCGAGCTGCTCCGCCATGATGTCGTGGAGCCAATTCTCCTCGAGGTGGACCGGATCTACCACCTCGCGTGCCCCGCGTCGCCCGTTCACTACAAGTATAACCCAATCAAGACGATCATATCCTTCATGACTGGATCTCACCGGTTGATTTTGTTTACACTGAAAGCGACTTGGTCTGATCCCACCGTCCTCTTCTCTTTTTGTACTTTTGGTGGTGGGTGGGTGGGTGGGTGGCGGGCGGGTTAGTGTCAGATTGGAAATGGATCAAAATTGGGGATCCGTAACGAAGAATAGTGCTTTGTTAGATGCGATCACCCAGAATGCAGGCATGCAGCATCTAGATGTTCTCAAACTGGATTTTTTTTTCTCTTTCTTGAAGCAGCCAAAAAATTAAAGCGAAAATCTGGCTAAAGATCCGTTTAGATAAAGATCATTTGCTTGCTTTGGTTTAATTGAGTACAGTTAGAGATCAATTGGTAAAGGATTGTTTCCTGTAGATTCTTGAAGTGTTTCAGAGTAGTATATGACTTCAGTTATATGCATGTATATGAGGGGAAGATTGTCGCCAATTTTTGCAGCCTGTGTCCATTCAGTATCCATATAACTGTTTCATGTATCTTTTGTCTCAAAATTTGGACTCCTTAACACTTTGTACAAGACAAATGTCATGGGAACTTTGAATATGTTGGGTCTGGCAAAGCGATTGGTGCAAGGTTTTTGTTGACTAGCACAAGTGAAGTTTATGGTGATCCGCTTGAGCATCCACAGAAGGAATCATACTGGGGGCACGTTAATCCTATAGGTAATTAATGATGTGCTGTCCTAGTATTAAGCCTCTTAATTCTGTTTTATGCGTCACATTTCAACTTCTGAAATTCAATTTCTTAACCTTTTCAGGCGTTAGGAGCTGTTATGATGAGGGGAAGAGAACAGCAGAGACTTTAACTATGGATTATCATCGTGGTGGTGGTGTCGAGGTAAACTCTAGTCTTTGTGGTCAAATGTGGTATCTTGTGATTTTTTTTTTATATATGCTACTGAACCTTTTTTTATTTACTTAAGTGGCATAGCTGATCTATTAGGTTTGGTTCTTAATTATTGAAAAGATATGGAATGTTGTGGTTTTGTTATGGATGGATGATCGTGATCACATCTTGGTTTATTCCATTAACAGTTATATAATTTTTTTTTTTCTCGAACACGCAGGAGAGCTGCGTATCATTGTATTAATAGAAGAAAAAGAGTCATACATAGACCCAAACACACTCACACACCCCTCCACCTCTTCCGTGCTTTCCAAGACTTAAATCACCTGTTTCTGAGAATATAACGACCAAGCAGGCTAAGAAACTAAAAGCCCCTAGCAGTGAGCAAGGACAGACCCTTAGCTCCTGCCATACACCACCAATGGGCTTCATCCCTAAGCTAAACTCAGGGCTGTGTCAATGTTTGGTGCAGCCCCATTGAAGACACAATCATTCCGGTGTTTCCAGGCGCCAAGGATGATGATAGAGTTTAAGCCTTTTATTATGTCCCCGGTGGCAGTTGCTTCTGCCTTTTCCCACCAGTCCTCCCAAGCTAGATCATCAGGCTGGGGCGTGAGTGAAGAGAGTCTAACACGCTGCAGGAGAGAAAACCAGAATTGCCTAGCGAAGACACACCCAATTAGGAGGTGCTGAATGCTTTCTTGTTCCTGAATCCTGGTCACAAAGCAGACATTTAGCCGGGTGAGGAAGTCCTCGCCGAGCAAGCCTGTCAGCTGTCCAGCACTGGTGCCACATGAAAAAACGGCATTTGGGAGGAGCCCAAGTCTTCCATATTCTCTCATACGGTCTGAAATATATGGCGCCCTGAAAGAACGCATCATATGCAGACTTGGCAGTATAATCTCCTGAAGCTGAAAGTCTCCAAATGTGTTTGTCCTGTGTCCCTTCATGCAGCTCCACATTAGATGTTATATCCCATAATTCCAGGTATTCCATCAAGGCTTCTACAGGTATTTGACCTCGGATATCATCAATCCATTTGTCATCAGTGAGGGCATCCATCACAGTACGCATGCATACTCTTCTTTTAGGGACCAGGCAAAAAAATCTTTGGTGCTAGTTCCTGGATATTTTTTCCAGCAAGCCATCTGTCCTTCCAGAATAAAGTATTAGCTCCATCTCCAACTTCAGTAAACACTTCCATAGAAAGGAGAGTTATATAAATTATACTGCTTCATGAGACAAATTACGACTAATATGATTCATTATCTACATTAATATGGTGTATAGACAATCTTGTTCAATTAATCTTCTGGTGGAACAAAACAAAATAATGCAGTCTTTATTAGCTTTAAATTTTTTATTACTCCTTGAATATGTTTTACTAACCTGAATAGTTAACAGGTGCGTATTGCCCGCATTTTCAATACATATGGTCCTCGTATGTGCCTCGATGATGGCCGTGTGGTCAGCAATTTTGTTGCGCAGGTTTGTTCGCTACATATTATGGACACTATTTTTCTTAGTTGTGATTTATTATGCATATAAGCATCCATATGATTGTCCTTGCAGGCACTACGAAGACAACCGATGACAGTTTATGGTGATGGAAAACAAACTCGAAGTTTCCAATATGTTTCTGATCTGGTAAGCACTGTACAGCTTTATTATGCATTTTCATGTGTGGACTGTGATCATACCTGCGGATCTTCTGTGCTGTTGTTCTTCTGCAATTTCACTGGGCAACACTCTCTTCTGCAGCTGCATATCTTAAGAATTAATACGAAATGTACAAAACTTTGTTATGCTTCTTTCTACCATAAGGCTTTCTACTATTCAGTCCCAGATTCATTGTAATAGACTGCTAGCACCAATTTTCTAGAGGCACCAGGGAATTAGCCATTCATATTGTTGCCACTTTTTTACAATTTGGAGAGAATGTTCCGTGACAAAAAAAATCTTATTGTGCTTTGTTTATACATGTGACATGTATGCTTACCCATGGCTTGACATACCTTTGCATGCCTCCTATTTAAGTTGTTCGTAATCTTGCTCCATATTGTTCTCAGGTTGCTGGATTGATGGCTTTAATGGAGAGTGATCACATTGGTCCTTTCAACTTGGGAAACCCAGGAGAGTTTACCATGTTGGAGCTAGCGCAGGTTTGTAGACAATTTTTTTGTTAAAAGAAAATCCTTAAAGTGCACAAATGACAATCGCATGTTCCCCCAGGTTGTGAAGGAAACAATTGATCCAATGGCAAGCATTGAATTCAAACCCAACACAGCTGATGATCCCCATATGAGAAAGCCAGATATCACCAAGGCTAAGCAACTGCTACATTGGGAGCCAAAGGTTTCTCTCAAAGAAGGCCTTCCGCTAATGGTAAAAGACTTCCGTCAGAGGATCTCAGATGAGTAATCAAAGAAATCCTATGATACTGGTGACCGATTCGATTCTGTACGATGCTGCAAATACTGTCAGAAACTCTTCACCAACTGGAGCCATGCAGTACAATGTACTGTGTACACCATAGACTGTAGAATCACGCAGGCCCCATTTTGAATGTGACCATTCCATAGTATTTATATGGGGTAGTACTATTTCTGTGAAATAGCTGAAAAGTTCATGGGAAGTTCGTATTGATTTTTTTGTATCTTGGTGAAGCAGAACAGAAACAGTCAATTATTTTTTGTGCATGTGTGAGATTCCAGAATTGTGGGTGGTAATAGATAGGATACAATGCTGTAATTCAGGAGCTTTTGTAACACAGAACATCATGTGAAAGATGTAAGAATGTGTTTGTCAGTTCACTCTTGTTCTTTCATATTCAACTGACGGTCCACAAATTCCCCGTTTTCAAGATGTTTGACAGATAAAGTGAAATAGTCTTATATACAGTATCTGAGCAATTTTCTGGATACATTTGTCATCAGGCAACATAGACACATAAAAGTAGGCCTTGTTTAGATTGCAAAAAATTTCAACTCTGACACTGTAGCATTTTCGTTTGTATTTGGCAAATATTGTCTAATTATAAACTAACTAGGTTTAAAAGATTCGTCTCGTGATTTACTTATCTATATTTAATGCTCCATACATAGGTCTAAAAATTGATGTGACGGAGAGAGAGGATAAAAAACTTAGAATTTAGGGTGTATCTAAACAAGTCCGTATTGTTCCTGCAAATTCTGTAGCCTAATATAGTTCTACTTGAGATGCACACTGAAACTGAGCGCTCTGCTCGAGCTGACATTCCCACCCATTTCTGGTACATCAGCAACTCTGACAACCGCAAAACCGGAGGCGTCACTGTACCGCCCCGTCCCTCCGACGACCGCGATGTGAGACTCCTCCTGATCGTCGCGGCGGACGCCGAAGAACCTGAGGCTATCGCCCGCGCCATCGCCGGCAAACGAGGCCTTCACGGCCACCATATGGCTGCTGTTGTCTGCCAAGCCGCTGACGAGGACACCCTGCAGCCTGCCTTCCAGAGGCAGCCCGAACTCCTTCCTGCCGCGGAGCTGCTCGTCGACCACGGTCACCGCGCCGGGCCGGAGTGCGTCCGGCCTCGTCAAGGCGCGCAGCCAGCTGCCGGAGTGGGCGATTGGCCCCTGGTTCGCGAAGACCGGGTGCCGCGTGGAGGGAGCTGCGGTTTTCGGCGGTGCGACGCCGGTGGTGTACAGCGTGATCGTCTGGCCGGAGCTCTGGGACGGGGGCGGGGAGCTGCGACGTGCCGGACGGGCGCTGGCTACCGTGCTCGTCGTCGTCACGGCGAGCAGGAGCGCGAGAGCAGTGCAGACTTGCTTGAGGATACGAGTGCGAGATTGTGCGTGCATCTTGGCCCGGGCGTGCATGTATGTTTTGCGTTTGATCGGAGCTTGTTTAAGTGGTGATAGTGCCTGCAAGGATTTTGGTTTAGGTGGTGAAGAATAGACAAGCAGGGTCAGGGGAGTTGGTTTATGAGCCAAACTACTCCATTAGGAATTTACGAATATTTGATTAGTAGATAGATAGAAACAACTTTGAGAATCTGTTTTGCAATGTGTCTGTGTGCATCAAAAGTTTTGGAACGCGACAATGCGTAATAAGATGAGTAATTGATCGGGAAAAAAAAAAGTTGAGTATGCAGGCTACAGCTAGAACACCTAAAAGATATGATTTCGTTAGATTTTGCTCTTTCAAGTGAGGCTTATTTATTTATGTATATATGTATATTATAGTGAGAAGAAGAAAGGAAACTCTTTTTTTTTAAGAAAAAAAAACGATTTTTTTTAGAAAAAGAAACGAAAGCTCTCTGGACTCCACCGGAGCACTTTACAAGGGCCCAGCGTTCAGTGTCCCGTGATGCCCCCAGCTTCCCGTTTGGCTTCTCCCCCGGTCCCTCGTCGTGCCTTCGCCTCGCCTCCTCCCTGTTGCGGCGACATAATCAGCGGCGGCGGGCGGTACCGGCGATGAGGATCGAGGAAGTGCAGTCGACGTCGAAGAAGCAGCGCATCGCCACCCATACCCACATCAAGGGCCTCGGTCTCGACGTAGCTGCCCCCGCCCCCTCCAGCTTCTCCGTTCCCCCTTCCCCCTTCCCCATGGGAGGGGTTTGCTTGGGTTTTAGCTTCTGTGTGTATTTGCGTAGACCATTAGATGCTCACTACCTCGTTTTTCTGTGGTTTTCTTATGGGAGCAGGGCAATGGGATGGCGATTTCGTTGGCGGCGGGGTTCGTAGGCCAGGCGGCGGCGCGCGAGGCGGCCGGGCTGGTGGTCGATATGATTCGCCAGAAGAAGATGGCCGGCCGCGCGCTGCTACTTGCGGGCCCGCCCGCCACGGGCAAGACGGCGCTAGCGCTCGGCATAGCCCAGGAGCTCGGCAGCAAGGTCTGTGCTTCCAATTGCTCCTTTTCCTCACTCCAATTCGTTTTGGTGGTAAAATTAGGGTTTTATTTCTTCCCATTTTCCTTTGCTGTGGGGGGCAATGTATCCTGCCAATACCCTGGCACTGTAATGATATGGATTGTGCTCAGCACATTGTAAGGAAGAGGGCCGAATTTAATCTGCTAGTTTTCTATATTGACTGATAGTACCAAATTTTTGTCTGCTCAATTCGTCTATTGGACCATGATTGTGGAGGTGAGGATAGGTTCTGATAACTGTGTGCTGTGATCAATTAGTTTTCTGTTTATATATTTTCATTTTAGCTGCGTGGTTTAATTATCCTGTCCAACTAGCTGAATTGGTGTTCTAAAGGTACAGTTTATCCTGTAAAATGTTATTGGTGTTATGCTTGCTGAATTCACTGTAGATTTATGTTGTTCTAATCTAATGCTTCCTTTCCCTGTGACTACAATGCAGGTACCTTTCTGTCCTATGGTAGGATCTGAAGTATACTCCTCGGAGGTCAAGAAAACTGAGGTGCTGATGGAAAATTTCCGTAGAGCTATAGGTTTGCGTATAAAGGAGAACAAAGAAGTTTACGAAGGAGAGGTAAGCAATGCAATGCATATGTGCCCATGTTCAAGTTAAACAGATACTAGGCTCCTTTTCTTTAAAAAAAAGAATACTAGGCTATAATTACCTTATTTATCAGCAGTTCTCATAATCACTTTGATAGCCGACATTCATTTCTTGTTGCTTGAATAAAGACTTACCAATGTTCCTCTGTTCCTAGGTTACTGAACTTTCCCCAGAAGAGGCTGAGAGTACAACTGGTGGATATGCGAAAAGCATTAGCCATGTGATCATTGGTCTAAAGACTGTTAAAGGGACTAAGCAACTGAAGTTAGATCCTTCAATTTATGATGCTTTGATCAAGGAAAAGGTGCCTGCTTCCTTACCAATCCTGCTTGTGGTAGACTTTTGGATTACATTTTACTCTTACAGTAACAATGGCAGTCTAATTGTTTCTTACTCTAAATAATGTCTTCAGGAACATTTTAAATCTGCTATGCCTTATGTATATTGATAAGTACTCACTGAGAAAATTTTATGCTAACTAGCTGGCAGATGATGTCCTGCTGTCTTTTGACTAGTCCTGGTGCTGAGTAGCTCCTTAAACATTGAGAAGTCATGCACTAGATTTGCATTCTTGGTTATTGTATCTATTGTGCTGTCTGCATTTGTTTCTTTAGGTTACTCACTGTCTGCATATGGACATAGGTGGCAGTGGGTGATGTTATATACATTGAAGCAAATAGTGGTGCAGTGAAAAGAGTTGGTAGATGTGATTCTTTTGCTACAGAATACGATCTTGAAGCTGAAGAGTATGTTCCTATCCCCAAAGGTGAAGTCCATAAGAAAAAGGAAATAGTGCAGGTATCATTTTTCTGCGTCAATATTTTTCACATGGCACCCTTCATTAATGAATGTTATCATGATTGAAACAAATCTTTGTACTGTTGAAACAATATACTCCTCAAGATTCAACTTTGACCATGTTTTGTATCACAAATTGTTGACTCATTTCCTTCAATATATGGTGGTTAGAAGCTATAAGAACATATTATTGCAAGTTGCTATGTTGATCAGTATTATCTGGCTGTCCGATTAATCGCCTTGTCGGTCCCTTACACTCGATTAGGCATTCCAACTGGATTAGAGCGACCAGAAACCCGGTCAACCGATTAGTCGACAATTAATCATGATTATCATCGGACCTGTTTTGGATAACTAGACAGGCAACTGGTGACTGCGCTGCATCAGGTGTCACTGGGCTAGCTGTGTTTGGCTCAAACCCAATAGGGTTTCTCTCCTATACCCCCACTTTTACTCCGTCACCATCTGGCCCTTGAGACACATCTCCCGTCGCCAGATTCTTGTGCGCCGACTGCAGGCCGCCACCATTCCTGCCATGCTGCAGCTGCCTCTCTTCCCTCCCTTCCTTCCAGCCTTCTCAGCTGCTGTTGTGCCTCATCCCTCCTCCTGCTGTCTCTCTTTCCAGCTTCTGCCGCCAGCCCGTAGGACATAAGGGAAGCTCGCAGACGCTCAGATCGCAGGGGAAGCTTGCCGGGTCTATTCTCCACCTCAGCCGGGTCAATCGAGATCCATGAGAGCACGAAGATGAGCTCCTCCTTCAAACGTGAATCATTGCTAGGTCACATCTATGGAGTTCTGGACACATCACAAGTCATATCTCTTAGGTAATTAACAAACTGACCAGGGATATAGTCTTGATGCTCGATTATATTATATAGTCTATGGTATATATATACCTTATATAGGTTCTGGTATGTACAGGACGATATGCAGACGAGAGGTAGATTTGTTTGAATGTATCATATTAGATGAGCACACCAGATGTCTATAAGAACAGATATTGAAAGTCATAGTCTATTGTTAATAGCTATTTCTTTCTTGGTAGAATAATATACATAAATCTATGTCACAAACCAGGGTTATGTGCATCAACGTCGGCCATCAGCCAAAATCCTTTCGACAAGAATCTCTTAGACTTGATTAACTTGGTTCTACCATTGCTGGTGCTGCTACTAGTACTTCGTAAATAAAAAGTTGGAAATTTGTTTTTAGATTACCTGATTGTCTGTTATCATGAGGATATTTCTCTTAATGCAATATACAATAATAATTAATGCTCATATTCGCATCTTAACATGGAGGCTTACTGTATTCTATGCTCTTGTTCTGTAGAGGAAATAAACTCATCTTTTTATGCAGGATGTCACACTTCATGACCTTGATGCAGCAAATGCACAGCCACAAGGAGGCCAAGATATTTTATCTCTTATGGGCCAGATGATGAAACCTCGAAAGACTGAAATCACCGAAAAGCTACGTCAAGAAATTAATAAGGTTTTCATTTTTTTAGTGACAACTTTTTACTTTTCTAACCAGTATCAAATTTGGATAATCATATAAGAATCTTCACCTCATTTTTAATTTTATATGGTGACAGGTGGTAAACAGATATATTGAGGAAGGAATTGCAGAGCTTGTACCTGGTGTTTTGTTCATTGATGAGGTATCATTTTATTGCATTTGTGATTGAAAAATACACTTGTCATGGCCCCAAGAAAAAAAAAGTAGCAAGCACGTTGATTTTTGTTGATTGCTAAATATATTTTATCTGCCTCATGGTGCAGTGGCACATTGTTGAACTTGACTATCTTCTGTTTATTCAAAATGAATTAATAAAATAATGTTTTTCAGGTCCACATGTTGGATATTGAATGCTTTTCTTATCTTAACCGTGCACTGGAGAGCCCTTTATCACCAATTGTGATACTTGCTACGAATAGGGGAATATGTAATGTAAGGTAAGCAGTTTATTTGCCACACAGTACTTTACAGCTAACTTCAATACCAGAATAAATCCGCACTTATCTATTAAGCTGCACCTTACTAAATACTTGCTTAATAAATCTTGTAATGGTTTTATCCAGAGGAACTGATATGACAAGTCCACATGGTATACCAGTGGATCTTCTAGATAGGCTGGTGATTATTCGAACAGAAACATATGGCCCTACTGAGATGATACAGGTTCTTACTTGCACATAATTTCTGTAGCAATTGTTCCTGTCCAGAATTTGCATTAATCTTTGTTCATCGCCCTTTGCAGATATTGGCAATCCGAGCACAAGTGGAAGAGATTGATATCGATGAAGAAAGTCTTGCTTATTTAGGCGAGATCGGACAGCAGACATCTTTGAGGTTAGATTTGTGTTGTTCTTTGGTATTTCCACGCATTCCATGGTTTAGTTTTCAAATATGAGTTCAAAGACGCAAGTCCTTGGAAGTTAGGCATGTATCTCATTGATCTGATCTGTGATGTGTTTGATTCCCTTTGCTTTCATAATTGATCTCACTGTAGTGTTCGATATCACAAGCTGATTTCTCCTTCCCTTCCTTCATAGCTAGTAAGAAATGATGGTAACAGTTCTTATTTTCTTTGCAGACATGCTATTCAGTTGCTATCACCTGCCAGTGTGGTTGCAAAGACTAAT
This sequence comes from Cymbopogon citratus, assembly GCA_031170775.1. Classification (NCBI taxonomy): domain Eukaryota; kingdom Viridiplantae; phylum Streptophyta; class Magnoliopsida; order Poales; family Poaceae; genus Cymbopogon; species Cymbopogon citratus. The sequence goes on from DXKC01000460.1 coordinate 12,170, forward strand.
GGAAGAGAAAAGATCTGCAAGGTATATCTACCGAGCTTTCATCCCTCACTTATTCTTGTCCTGCAAGCTTATATCTCTGAGCTTATGATCTGTATCAGGCTGATCTTGAAGAAGTTAGTGGTCTCTATTTGGATGCCAAATCCTCGGCTCGTCTGCTCCAGGAGCAACAAGACAGATACATCACCTAGATTTTTTTTCCTGATGTAGAAAGCTCGAAGAAAATGTAGTTGCATGCTTCGCAGGTTCATAGTCAATTTAGTCTTCGAGAGCACATTTGGGGAAATTATTTTTGTAGTGCCTGCTTATGGCTTCGGTTAGTCTCACAGAGGACTTGGTTCCGGTGTATTGCTTGTTCACATACTGTTCGCTGATTAGATTGACCATTGGTTCAGGAATTGCCGTGTATTTTCACCTTGCTAATCGATGTCATAGAATCTGTGCACCCACGAGTTGTATTGGCCCTCATTGGTCGTGACCCCTTTTTGAACCATGTATAGGATTCATCGAATGCAACGTTTATGGCTTTCAGCTTGTTTATTTTTAATTTTTCTTAAATTATAACGAAAATCTTTAGAGTTAAATTAAATTTTATGTTTCTAAGGTGGACTTGAGCATGTATAACTAGTGTCTAATTTAATTTAAATTAAAGAAAGACTCGGTGGACCTTCTAGAAAAAATGACTGCATTTGTTCTAGGAACGTTCTTCTGCTGGACCTAAATACATTTTTTCCAGTCTTTTTCTGCTTCTACTTCTCAAAACACAGCTGATATCGCTCCACGTACTGTATGATTCCATTTGGCCATCGTTTTCCTAAATTTCCTGCGGCAACGCGAAGCATCTGCGGAGCATCCTGTCAACGTTGAGACCGGCGAAGCAGCGCTGTGACTGTCATCTAGTACATGCATTGTACATGCCTTCCGCTTCCACCGTCCCGTCACGGGGCCTTTTCTTCCGTTCCACCGTCCGGGGGCTTTTTTCTTCCGTTCCATCATGGCACTGAAACGTCCGTTTCCAGACAGCGAAACGCTGCTGGAGGTTGTTCGATTCCCCCTCCCGGGAATCACCTGTTGCCTAGCCGCCGAGGTCCGTACGCGCAGATATCTGATATCTCCAATCCTCGCCACGCCGCCGCCGGCCAGTTGCAAGCACCGGCGCGCGCGGCGAAAGAAAAGCAACACATGTGCAATGCCACTGGTGGTCGTGGTCGTGCGCGGCGAAAGAGAAAAGGCTATCTCCGCCGTGGCATTCCATGACCCAAAGATCGAGCACTTGGGGCCTGGCACGGCATCGCCGCTCGCCTCACGGCTCGGCCACGACCCATCCATCCATCCATCCATCATTCCGGTGCGTGCAGTGCGCCGATCGGACTGATCGCCGCGCGGCAACAACGACGTGAGGAGAGGGCCGGCGCCAGGGAAGGAGCCGGAAATGACGCACGCGCTGACACCAATTCGCCTGCAACGCGACAGACCCCGGCCGGCCCGCACCGCATCACAGCCGCACACTGCCCCCCGGCTGCCAGATACACACCACACATCGAATCGAAATCGATCGGCTGATTCGCCGGCGGCCATGGGCCATGCATGACTGACTCTGATCGAGATCGCGCGTTACGTAGGATCGAGTAGCTTTTATCTTCGTGTCCTCCAAGCAAAACAGCAGAAAGTTGGGGCCGTTGGAATTTGACATCACCGAGATTTCATTTCATTCAAACGCTTTCGTCCTTGGTGCATTGCACCTTGCCGCCGCTCCGGGATCGCTCTCCAATCTCCATCGCCGGGCCGGCCGGCCGGACTGCCAAAGTCTCGGGAGCCTTTTGTTTGTACGTCGCCGCGCGCGCCCCGAAACTCGAGGTCGAGATCGTCGGACGGGCCGGTGACCGTGGATAGGGTAGGGTAGTCGGGGCTTGGAAATATCTCACGTACAGTAGGTGACAAGTCCCTTTGCTCTTTAGCCTCTGCTTTTTTTTTTCCTGCTCGATCTCGCTCGCTCTCCCGACCGCTCCTCCCATTTTGTGTGGCGTGCGTGCGTAGAAACATGGATGGCGTCTTGGCGGTTTGCGCCTTCCGTGTCTCCGGTCGCATGATTGCACATACCGAGCGAGAAAGAGGGCGAGCTGGTTTGTCCCGTTTGGCCTCCTGGAGTCCCGGTCCCGGTGCCGAGACGGTGTGACCTCGATCAGCGGCGGCCTGGGGTCTTGGCCCAGCCGCCCAGGACTAGGAGTGAATGGAATCTGGCGAGCCGGTTGATGGATGATGCGTGCCTGCATGCCTATTCGGTCGTACAGTACTGCGGGTACACTGTGCCGGACTGCCGGTGTGGGTGGCTCGTCCAATTATATGTACGGACGTAATTTGGGTGGCCAATGGGGAGGCGCCATAGTGGCCGGGAGATCGCGGGAGCAAGGGCCGACC
>DXKC01000461.1:0-20658 GCA_031170775.1 Cymbopogon citratus
GAGTTAGCTCGCTTCGAGGGCAGGGGCAAAACTTAATTGTCGACACTTTTCTTCGACTACACATCAAAAATTCAAAACGGCTTATATGTTATCACCCGGTTAACGTGCCTGCTTAAAAATACATCAGCCTGCTGATTTTTCTCTCCGGAGATTAATGTATATTTTATTTGTACATCATTTACTACCGTTCCTTGTGTTTATTTTTCAGAGAAGATTCGTCTACATCGCCTCGGCTCGGTGTCACGCATCGCACAGCTTCGCCTTCATCGCCTCTGACCAGTTGGTCGCACTGCTCAGTGCTTGCCAACCAGTCGTTGCTCTACTCGACCTGGCGCCATGCGTCCCTTCATGCTTCAACGCTAGAAACTCGGTCAGACCACTTGGTGTCGCAAGATGAACAGATCAGTTGTTGGCGCAGACCACTCGGCCGACCACTCGGTCAGACCACTCGGGTTATCACCAAATAGCCTTCTACAACAAAGACCAGCATAAGACAGCTTTCATCACCTCGTTCAGCGTATACTGCTATAAGACTATGTCATTCGGTCTCAAAAATGCAGGGGCTACGTATCAAACGGGCTATCACGACCTGCCTTGCCGAAGAAATCAAAGACAACTTTGCAACGTCAGAGCTGGGGACTCGGACAGACCACTTGGCCAGACCACGTGCGTCACCTTCACGGCAGAACAGTCGACAGTTCCAGCCTCCTGTTGCCACATGTCCCTCCACGCGTCAGAGCTGGGGACTCGGCCAGACCACGCGCATTCGGCATACCAGTCGATGGCTCCGGCCTCCTGTTGCCACCTGTCCCTCCACGCGTCAGAGCTGGGGACTCGGCCAGACCACTTGGCCGGACCACGCGCATTCGGCAAACCAATCGACGGCTCCGGCCTCCTGTTGCCACCTGTCCCTCCACGTGTCAGAGCTGAGGACTTGGCCAGACCACTTGGCCAGACCACGTGCGTTGTTTATTCGGCAGACCAGTTGACGGCTCTAGCCTCCTGTTGCCACCTGTCCCTCCACGCGTCGGAGCTAGGGACTTGGCCAGACCACTCGGCCAGACTACGCGCATTCGGCAGACCAGTCGACGGCTTCGGCCTCTTGCTGCCACATGTCCCTCCACGTGTTAGAGCTAGGGACTTGGCCAGACCACTTGGCCAGACCACGCGCGTCTTTCCAACGACAGACCAGTCGACGGCTCAGGCCTCCTATTGCCACGTTTCCTTCCATGCTAAGAGTTGGGGACTCGACCAGATAGTTCAGCCTGATTACTACATCGATCGATAGTTCAGGCCTCTTAGAGCCACGGGTTCATCCTTCTAAGTGTCTGTGCCAGTCCTCCACTTTAACAGTTGGTTTTCTCAAAGCTTTTTTCATAAGCTTGACACAACATACTTATCTTCTGTCAACCTTGGAGACTACATGGGACCACGTCACCTCGCGGTGACTTTGGTCCTATTCCTCTGATCTTCTCCGAGCAAGTTGCCCATGCTAGCACTATAATGTTCTTAACACTACGTGTTAACGTGGGACCACGTCAGTATGATGTCGGAATCATTTTTCTTTTTCTTTAAGACCATCATGCAACCTTTCGGATGTGCACCGTCAAGACGCAGTCAATGATCAACTTCTCGATGACAAGCTTCACTACTCAGACAAGGTCAAGACGGCGTACTCCTCAAGATTCATAATGCTCGGGGACTAGCTGTGGGTGTATTAACCCCTATACCCTCATAGCTATCTTTGGGTCATATTTCTAGAGGCCCATGACGACAAGCTCGAAGCCCAAAGGACGCCAACAAGCATGGTCGGCGGACCTGCTCGGGCCCAAGGAGGCGCCTTGCCGCGCAAGGCAGTGTAGATAATAGGAAACTCGTATCTTTTCTGGATACAGATGTTTGTAATTATCCCGTATCATAATCCTAGGATATGTAACCCTGTCTCCCGACTATATAAGGCGGGCAGGAGGAACCCTACAACTCACACTTTTACAAGGCAATACAACACATAAAGACGCAGGACGTAGGGTATTACGCAATACGCGGCCCGAACCTGGATAAATCCTTTTGTCCCGTCTTGCGTCACGCTCGATCGCTAGCTTTAGGTTGCCCAACACCGAAATAACCACCAAGGGTAGCCCCGTGGTGGACTGTCGGACATATTTCGTCGACAGGCGTATGGAATCGTCTGTAGCGCTGAACGGTATGGCCTCCGGTACCAGCCTGCTCACATTAAAACCAGCGTTCTACCGTTCGAACGGTAAAGCATGTGCGCGGGCCCACTGCTGCTGCTTTTCTACGCAGAATGGGAGAGAGAGGTGTATGTGTAGGTCCCGCTGTTGCTGTACTTTTTTCATCTAACTAAAAAAGTTAGAACTCATAAACCAGAAAACCAAATTAAATTTCGATTGCACCATTAAATTTGTTATAATAAATCCTTCAAAACTAGATCTCATATGGATAAATTTGATAAAATTTATATAAGATGATAAGTGGGGCCACTTGTGGTAGATGGTATAGAGTATGAGATATAGGGGATGATGGTTGCGGAAGAATGTACTGTAAATGGGAGAATTTTGATGACCAGGATGTATAGGGGATGATAGCTGCGGGTAGTCTAAGGGTTTTATTACCCCTATGGCGAGTGTTGCTTAGTTGGAGTTAGCTTCCTTTGTGTGTGAGGATTCTTCGTGGGCACACCAATGGTCCTCGTATCACTTCCATTTAGTTTCTTTATGTTAAAATACTTTATTTTCATACATTGATCTTGGCATGTAATAAATGAAATTTCAAACTCACCTTGATGTATGAAATGGGCCGGGGTAATAAGATGTTGTAAGTCCACTTAGGGCATCCCCAACAACCAGCTGACTACTTAGTTAGCTAGATGTGATGTAATGAGCAAAAAGTAGGAGAGAGTAGTTACTTGCAACTAGCAAATAGTTAGTCTATTTTACGTAGCCCAATAATATATGAGATGAGTACGTGGGTCCAGCAGTGTAAAATAATTATTTTTCTCATCTTTTACCTCCACATCAGTTGACTACATAGCTAATACTAGCTATTACCATTGCGGACGCTCTTATTGCTGGTTTCCCTAGATGCGAATGCGGATTGTTTTTAGTTCTCTCAGTGGTGTGCTCAATAGGACGATTTAATTTGGTATGCTCATCGAGGTACTTGGTGTCTAATGAAGCACAAGTCCTACGTATGTTTGGTGGAACTTGAATTAATTATAATTATGAGAGCAATGGGTAATGGGGTGGGTCATTTTTTGCTAGCGTTAAGGCAGTCTCAATGGGGTTTCGCGGGAGTGTCATGCATATTTATTATAGCGTTATGTCAGCAGATTTGTCCTTTTTTCATGAAACGAGGAGGAGAGAGAAGAGATTCGTTTCATCCCCACGACATGAGCTGTGCAGCGTTTCCAACACTGTGAAACTAGATGAAATTCCCATTGAGAAAGAAGACTTCATGCGGGGAAGAGTACGAGGGGAAGAGAGTGAAAATAGGGTCAAGTGGGACCCACAAAACACTAAAATAAGCTATGAAATTATGCAATGAAATTTTTCACTGAGACTAGTCCTCGTTTCATATCTAAGTTTCACATGTTGGAAAGTGTGTAGTGAAACTTGCTATTGAGACGTGCCTAATCTATACCTACTAATAAAGAGAGAAAATTTCTTCCACCCAAAATCTGTCTGCCCCCAGTCCGTATAGGACCACCGATCATTATGCTCGCTCGCCTAGCTGTACGGTGTCCGGTTCTAAGTAGATAGAAGTAGGGATGAGAAAATAAATAAATACAGGGTTTTAGATGTAAAATTGCAAGAGAGGAAAAAAATATGGAAGGATATAAACTGAATTTGAGAAACTTGAGGATTCCTTATGTAAAAGTCGAAAGTCTGTTGGGCCTCAATTTCCTCACGGCTTTTTTTGCCGTGCCTTTCTCTTTTTATTTTTCTTATGAAATAAAAAGTACTTATAAATTATGTCAAAAATTATAGAAAGAAAAATTATGTTTTCAACTTTTAAAACACTACCCCTCTGATTGGTTGACGACCAGATTTTAAATTATATGAAAATTATAGAAATAGAAATTATTTTTTTAACTTATGGAACATGCTGCTCCGATTACTTGATGATTGGATTCAAAGGCCCGATCAATCATCACCGCTGGAACGAGCTTGCGCGCTGCAACAACCCCACTATCGCTGGAACAGATGAAGCATGCGTGGCTGCCATTGTCGTCCCTTGTGGATCTCCGTCTCAGTCAGCTTCTCGATAGGCAAAGTGACCATGCCGCAGCGACGCGTCTTAGTCACCGCCAAAAACTTTTTTGCAACATCGATGCCACTAACCACCATCATATTTGCGAAGTGCCCTCAGCCTGTGCCAACTACGCATGATCAGCATAGGCGGAATCACGCAACGAACAGTTGCCAGCCTCCTGCAAGCATATATAGCAGCAGTAACCTCGGAGAGCAGACGACAACAATGGCCTCCCATAGGGACGAGGCATCAAATCCGATCTCCTTGGATGCTCGAGCTATGTCGCCGAAAGAAGAATATTTTAGTATAGATATAGATGAGCATGGTGGCCCATTGAGTTTAATAATAAAATCAATTAAAATGTATATGACATATCATTGGATAAATCTCTAAGGTTCTCATGTCCGTACAAGTTACACTAAAACACAACGGATTGGAACACAAATTAAAATACATGGCAGGTTGGTTAAATAAAGTTTATGTCACAAGTTGTATAAAGTGACAATACAATAAACCGCAGAGTCCCATTGCAACGCACGGGCATTTTTGCCAGTGGAATAATAAAGTGGGAGAATGGTGTATCTGATGATATTGATTTATTGTCTTCAGTTTTTGTGCTCTTTTTTCTATAAATTTGATCAAATTTAAAAAGTTTGACTTATATAACTCTAGGAATTGAGTTATTTTTAGAGACAGAGGTAGCATGTGTTTTTGTCCTCTATTTTTTTTAGAAAGCGCCTTCATGGGCGCGGCCTTCCTGGAGGCCGGTGCGGGTGCTAGGGATCGAACCCCGGCCGGCAGCTTCCCACCCATGGGAGCTTGCCACTAGGCCACTGGAAAATAGTTAAGGTACCATTTATCAAAGAATGTCTAAAGAAATTGTAGATCATAAGTTAAGGCTAATAGGAGTAGAATATAAAAGAAAGCTAAGAGATCATATATTACAAACGGACATCAACCAAATAAATCACATTATTATCATTTTCGGCTTGCACACGTTCGATCGGCTAGTTCTCTGGCTCCGTCGCTGGCAGAAAGACTCGTACGGTACGTGGAAGCTGCTCGCCAAAGATTCGTCTCGTCATGGTGCTCACGCTGATCGAACGTACTAGGTGAAGCGCAGACGTTTGACATGACCGGACCTGCTCCTGACTGATACTGTAGGATACTGCACTCAGTATCGAGACAGGAGATATGAATGCATGCCTTCTAATAATATAAGGGTTTTTTTGGAACGGTATTATTTAAAATATGCCATTATTATTCAGGTATCCTGAAGCGGGACATTACAATTGTTGCGAAATCTGAAAAATGCCATTGGATACGGTAGACGGGCGTTCGGGCCCGCTTGCAGGCCGACGTGGCATACGGTCGACCGTATCCGTCCGTTGCCCGTCCCCGTCTAAACGGCGCGGCTAAGTACGTCGTCTCCATTCCGTCTCCCAGTCTCACACTCCCCCATCTCTCTCAGTCTCGAGCCAGCAACCCTAGCAGGCGGCGGCGGCGGCGCAGCGGCGATTCTGGTGCGGGTGCGGCCACGGTCCCGACGGCGGCGCAGCAGGCCAAGGATACGACGCAAGGGGGCCGTCGAAGGGAGGCAATGGAGTAGGGCGCAGGTCAATGGCGGACGTGTCCCCGAGCGGGTCAGCGCGGATGGGGGACGACAACGAAAGGTACTGTTTTGTCCTTCCTGAGCACAGATCGGAGTGCATTAGGTCTTGATTTGGGCTTGATATGTGCATTGACGCTAGCTGTTCACATTTTGATGTGATTTGATTGATGCTAGGGTTCCGCGATTTTTGTTAGAGATTAAAGTGGAAGCATTCTGCACGACAGACTCTTTGGGTAGGAAAGTTTACACAAAGGGCTCTGTGATTAAGTGGGATGTGGAGATTGGCTCGTTTTCATTTGATCTATTGATGACGAGCTTGCGCAATGTTGTCAATTGCTCCACTACTCAATGTCCAATTGCTTGGTTCTATGACAAAAGGGTGTGTCAAGATGTCAGACTAGAAAACCAGTTACAGATTACTGACATGTTTGAGATGTATAAGGAGCAGATGCATTGCCACATTGTCGTAGGGGTGTTTGATCAGTCTGTTTCCTCTATTGATCAATTTGATGCACTAGATCCATTCTATGTGTTTCCTCCTGACACTAGCACTGGCAACCCAGTCAGTACTGGCAATTATGTTAACCAGCCCACATCTAAGTTAGATAATGCACCAGAGGCTGAACTTGAGCCTCAACTTGAGCCTGATAGGGAACCTGATATGTTTGATAACGCTGAAGAGTATGTGGGTTGTGATGATGAGGGCATCTACATGCCTACACCACCTACACAGCCATCCATCATTTCACAGCCTCATAGTAATTCACCTCCACATGATGCTGAAAATGTTGATGCTGATGCTTTTTCTGTTGAGGCAGAGGTCAATGATGCAGACCCTGAAGAAATCAATGTGATTCATGACCCAAAACATCCCAAGATTGTAAAGGGGGAGTTATTTCCTAATATTGTTTCATTCAGGAAAGCTATCAGGCATTTCTGTATGAGTAAAGGCTATGTGTTAGCAGGTATCAAAACAGACCCAACAAGGTATATCGCAAGGTGCAAATCCGAGGGATGTCCTTGGCGCATACATGCATCTCGGCTACAGGATAGGAAGACAATACAGGTAACTATCTATTCACTAGTTCCTTTGTGCAATTTATTTTGCTTTACCTGATATGTTTTGTATGCACAGATCAAAGTACTGCCATCAGATCATAATTGTGCAACTCAAAAACTGGTGGAAGGAAAGATGGCATCACAGACCTGGTGTGCAGAAACATCCAACGAAACGTGCAAAAGATTGCAGGGAGAAGTTGGAAGATGATTATGGCATCAAGCTGAAGTATTCAAAGGCTTGGTCAGGTATGCAGAGAGCATTGGATCAAATCCATGGTAAATATGAGGAAAGTTTTCAGTTGCTATTCAATTGGGGTGCTCAAATTCACAAGGTTTCTCCTGGTAGCATTGTAGAGATAGAACTTGAGAAGGTTGGTAAGAAGAACAGATTCAAAAGAATGTTTGTTGCTCTTAAGCCTTGTGTAGATGGATTCCTGGCTGGTTGTAGGCCATTTTTGGGTATAGATGCATCTAGTTTGAATGGTAAGTATAGAGGTCAGCTAGCTTCAGCAACCAGTGTAGATGGACATAATTGGTTGTATCATGTAGCTTATGGCATTTTTGACACAGAAACTGAAGACAACTGGACATGGTTTTTGCAACTTCTTTCTAGAGCAATTGGGCATGTCCCAAATCTTGTAGTTTGTTCAGATGCATGCAAAGGCCTGGAGAACGCAGTGAGTACAGTGTTTCCAACAGCTGGAATAGGGAATGCATGAGACATCTGTACCAAAACTTTATGAAGCACTATTCTGGTGATGTATTCACAGACCACCTTTATCCTACTACTAGAAGTTATACTCAAGAAAAATTCTAGTGGCACATGAATCAGATACATGAGTTTGCTCCTCAAGCTATACAGTATCTTGAGACTTACCACAAGAGGATATGGTACAGGTGTGGGTTCTTAGAATATAGCAAGTGTGATTATTTGACCAACAATGTGTCAGAAAGCTTCAATGCATAGGTGAAGCACCTCAAAGGTTTAATGTTACATGAAATGGTAGATAGTATTAGAGAGCTTATAATGGAGAAGAGATATCTGAGGAAGAAGGTTGCTAGACAGTGGGAAGATGGAATCCTCCCAAATGTGATAAAGAATCTCAACCTGATCAGTACTCAACTCAATGTGGTCAAGGTCAAAGTCAGTGATGATAACATTGCTGAAGTTACAATCCTAGAGTGGGAGAAGCAAAAAAGGCACACTGTGGACCTAAGAAACCTCAATTGTTCCTGCAGGCAGTGGCAGGTGACTGGAAAGCCCTGTAAGCATGCTTTGGCTTTGATATTGTCAAACCCAGGGATGAGAATTCAGGATTATGTGCATGAGTACTATTCAGTTGCCAGATTTAAGGCAGCTTATGATGATAGGATTGAGCCTATCCCAGATAGGGATCAATGGCCTGTTGTCAACCTTGGTTACAAAGTGTATCCTTCATTGCTAGGCAGAGGTCCAGGAAGGCCAAAGGTTGTAAGAATTAGAGGGACTTTTGAGGAGAGGGCCACTAAAAAGAAAGTTAGGTGCAGGAGATGTAGTGGTTTTGGGTATTTTCCCAAGACCTGCAAGTTGCCAGAACTAGGTGAAGATGGAGAAAGAGGACAAGGGTCTTCAAAAAGGTACCAAAACTACTTGTGTCTTCCCATTTTGCTATTTTTCCTACCTATTGTCTAACCGGCTACTGTCATTTCACTCCAGAAAGAGGCCGACACAGGAAGTGCCATCACAGGAAGCTGCTGGACCTTCCCAGGCGAAGAAGAACAAGGTTTTGAAGAAGGTTACTACTAAGAAGAAGAAGACACAAAAGAAAACAAAGCTCCAGAGGGAAGCAGCTGCACCTGGAAAGACTGTTATCAGCAGCATCAGGCAGCTGATCTATGATGCTCCACAAGATGCTTGATGGACAGCATGGGACATCTTTTGTGAAATTTGTGGCCGTCTTTTAATAAATCTATAATGATATGAACTTGTACTACGGAGAAGAGCCACTTATATGGCTTCGTACTTAATCTTACTATGTAATGAGGCATTAGAATGCCAGCTTGGATTCCTGTTGTTACTGCTACTATGTAATGAGGCATTAGAACTTGCCAACTATTTCCAATCATGTGAACTCTACTTATGTTGTTTTGGTACTCTCCTTTCCTGTGTCAATTGTCTTGTGGGCATTAAAATGTTACAAAAACAAGACAAAGTGCTGCTGGAATTCTAATCTATTTTCAACCAAAACAAGCATAGCTTGCTGCTGTTCAAACTCATCAAACAAATTCATTCATGCTTTGGCTTGTTCTTTGATTGCAAATACACAGAATTACAGTCACTTCATCATCTGGGAAACAACTACACCTAGCAGTACACCCACAAGGACACCTACAACAACAGATACATCCAACACAATCTGCATTTTCCTATGACCCAAGTCCACTGCTGGACTAGGAACAACAGCATCTCTGTCTCCAATTCGCACCTTCAGTTTCCCAAGTTCAATGACAACTTTGTCTAGAGTGTGCTTCATCTCCTTGAACTGTTGCTTCAAATCATCATTAGGATCCCCAACTGAAGAATGAAGGGGCAACTGGAACTGAATTGGCTTTTGCTTCATAAACCATGTCTCGTACTGCTCCTCTGAACGAATCCAGCCACATGTTGTTGGATCCCCCTGTGCATACAACACCAGTCAAATTCAAACCAAAGGCAGGCAGATTTAAGGGCATAAACAAAGCAAATCGTTACCTTTATGTTGTTTGGGCACTTGATGAATGCGACATCCTTTGAGTGCTCTTGCTTGCTCACGATTTGGATCAAAAGAACATCGCAGGCCGGGCAGTTCAGTAGAGGGTACTGCAACCTTCTACTGCCATTAGCGGAGGAGCTCGAGGTCATCTTCACCTGCAGTGCCGCCGTCGAGACCGTGGCCGCCCACACCGGAATCGCCGCTGCGCCGCCGCCGCCGCCACGCCTAGGGTTAGGCTTGAGAGAGACAGAGATGGGAGAGTGAGAGTGAGGGGCGGGTGGAGACGGAGAGTGAGGGGCGGGTGGAGACGGCGTACTGCCGCGCCGTTTAGAAGGGTCGACGACCGACTCACGGATACGGTAGACCGTATGTCACGTCGGCCTGCAAGCCGGCCCGAACGTCCGTCTACCGTATCCAATGGCATTTTTTAGATTTCGCAACAATTGTAATAGCCCGCTTCAGGATACCTGAATAGTAACGGCATATTTCAAATACTCAAGAGTTGTAATGGCACCGTTCCAAAAAAAACCCCCTTTTTTCTATGCCCACCCTCCACCTTCCTCACATTTCTTTCAGCAAGCAAGGTTCATGTTCCTCCCTCTGAGGCTCCGTCGCGCTCTCTGAGTCTCTCTCTTTCGGTCTTTCCTTATCCCCCGTGGCCTGTGCTAACGACGATTAGGGCCCCGGATCGCGATTAAGCGCTGCGAAATCACGGCTGGGGCTTCGTCCTCGAGTTGTCCTGCTGCTGGATGCCACCTCGTGTCCCGCGCCGACGCCAGTGCCCGTCTACGGAGCCGCCTCTCTCCGGCAATTTGCCGGAGAAGGATACGGCCGGAGCCGTCACTGTAGGCCGCGCTTGTGCACAGTAGCAGGTCAGCCCCCGAAACCCGCTGCTTTCCCCTACCTTATCTTCTGGATTTTGGTCGCCCTATTGCGGGGATCTTGATGACTGCGCTTGGTACGGGTATTTGTTGGGTAGACCTTTGCAAGTTTAGATTGGAGCAAGCGGGCGCTCTCAAGTTTGGGATATGTCTTTCTTCCACCTGCTGTTCCTCAAATCCTTTCCTTTATGAATGAGATATCGAGTTTAGTACATATTAAGCCGGTGGACATGCCCCTAGTAGTACATATTAAGCTTGGATGCTTACCAGTTGCTGCAGGTACGATTTCAGTGACCCATGAAAGGTTCAATCGCTTGATGATTATCATCTTCTCTCTCCGTGTTTTCTTACGAGAATGTCTAATGATATGCTGCTCCAGAATCTGCAATTTGTGGTGCTTGTTTTCATTTGTTCTGGCAATTTCTCTCCTGATCTCAGAGATTAGCCGCCGGGCATCTTTGAATCTGAGAAAGGGTTATAGAGTAGTGTAGTGTGTCCACTATTGTATCTGAATCTATTTAAGGTCATGGTTTTCCTATGTTCTAGTAAATCTCCAATTCCTCTTCTTCAGTTTACAGTGGTAGTGGTGCTCTAGTGATAGATATGTTCATCATGTGTTATAACTTTCATTTTTTTAATGAAATATAACTTAGATGCCATTTTAGCTTAGCACCATCTTTGTGTACAATTCTCAGTCGCTTGTAGATTTTTGCTGCTACAGATGTCTAGTAGCTCCAATGGCCATTATCCTGCTAATGGTGCAAAGGTTCTTCATAGAAAAGAAAAGAATAAAGAGGTACCCATGATCCTATAGTTCCTGTATGTAATATTTTAAGGTGTTTCACATTTGAATAATGTATAAGAAAAAGGTAAAATTGTATCATTAATTTGTTCAACTGTTAGTTGAGTTCATAATATTGTTAATGCAGAAAGTACAGCTCGACAAAAATGCATCCTCTTCGGCCTGCCAGAAGGACAGGCATTACATTGAGAAATTAGAAACAGAATTGATGAACTGCTATCAGGAAATTGGTATGCACTAGTAATTTGTTCTGTTTCTCATTGGTCTGGCTACTCTATATATAGTTACTTTGGCAGTCTTTACTGACCACAATTGCAGACTATTTGCAGGATCAGTTAAATATACGGAACGTTGAAGCAAACATCATGGGGGAGCATATTCACAGTCTTGAACTGAAGCTAACTGAACTTGAAAAGTTCCCAGAAAGAGTGAGAGCGATGGACAATGAGTTGGTACGATCTGATTCTCAGTGCTGGCTTCTGATGGAAGAAGTCAGATGTAAAGAAGAGGAGTTGCAGAAGGCAGCCAGACAGATAGAGATGCTTGAAAGTACAGCTTTAGATTCACAATGCGAAATTGAGAGCTTGAAACTTGATTTGACTAATCTTGAGCAGAGACTATTCGACGCTGAGAGCTTTGCCCAACATGTTGCTAAGCACAAAGCTCAAATTGACAAACTGCTGGGAGAACATGAGCTCCAGCTACAAGAGGCACAAAAAACTATAGATCAACTTGTACTGGAGAATAAGCAACTCAAAGAGTTGTTGCCTGCAAGAGCTCCTAAGCAATCCCCTTCTAGATCTGGGCAGCAAGTTGACAAAACATTGGAGAATGGTGTTCATGCAGAATATGAAAGTGGTGATGTGATTCTTGAAAAGATGGCAAAACAAAATGAAGAATCTGAACTTCTAATTGAGCAGCTCAAGGTAATTGGTTGTTTACCAAATGTAATAAGAAATTGGTATAGGCTCTATATTTGGATGAAAACAAATTGTTCTAAATATGTTTTTGCAGTGCACTGCATTCCTTAATAAGTTGAAGATGCTTGTTTTTCTGGTTCATACTTGAATACAACTTTCCCTTCGATTGTGTAATGTAGTAATTTGTTTGTTTGTTAGGAAGAGCTTCGAGAACAAAAGTTAAAGGCAAAAGAGGATGCGGAAGATCTCACCCAAGAAATGGCTGAACTAAGGTACCAGATAACAGGCAGGCTTGAGGAAGAATACAAGCGTCGATCTTGCATTGAGCAGGCAGCTATTCAACATATTCAGGAGCTGGAGACTCAGGTAGTGATATAGAAATTTGTCACATCGTGTGATTGCACCTGGAATTATAGCTGCAGATTTCTGAATTTTTGTTCTATCATCTCAAACTTGAAGTTACTGGCATAACTAGTAATGAAATGAACGCGCCTCCATACTAGTGACTTCTTTGTCTAGTGTCTCTTACATTTCTGTTCTGTTCATGATGTTTGGAACAGGTCTCCAAAGAGAAGACAAAGTTGAGTGGGGCACTTCGGCGATTGCAGGAATCACATGAACTAGCTCACACACAAGCTATGGAGATTAAGAAGATGAAGGCTGCTTTAGAGGTATGTGCATGTAGGTGAACGTGATACATTACATGTACATGACATCCAAGATGAGTACTCTTACAGTATTCTGTACTTTGAGGTTTGTCACTTCGTCATGATACTAATGCACCCCCATTTATTTCACTGTAGAGATTTAGCTCTGTGACGAACCTGGGTACAGTGAGCAAATCTTGCTCTTGCGGGTTCTCTGCAATGTTGATAGAGTTGTCTAATTACTCGATCGAAGGACCATCAGACGACACCAGATCTCCCAGTTCCAACCACATTGATGAGAAATCACAGAATCGAGCTCTAATAGAGTGGCGTCCTGGTGAAGCTTCAGATGGTGATGGTGGGTAGGAAGTTGGATCGCCAAATAGCATGTACATTTGCAATTGGCCAACTGTTGTAGATAATTCTTTGTATTCACCATTGTTGCCTGTAAATGCATATGCAATTGTTGCCTTAGCTAATTTCACATTGTAAGCTTGCAATGGGAGTTCAGCTCCTCTGGCAGTGAAAGTGTTGCTTTAAATTTCACGTCTGTCATGAAATTTACCTGCCATCACGGTTTTTGAAGCAAATACAGAGGATCTACCCTTTAATTATCTGATGCACAAAAAGAAAGTGCACAGATTAAATCAAGTTTGTTCTCCAAGGAAATTCGAAGTTAGGTCTGTTTACTACATTAAAATGTTATAAGAAAGTGTACTCCTTGCTGCTGATGGGTTCAGGTTGGAGTTGTCTTGGGCTGAAATTTGAGCGTGCCTCCATTTTCTGTCTATTTTCCCTTTGAATGAAGAATCTCCCTAAATAAATTCTATATAAGGTCGCATTTTATACCCAAGCCGTTTGGGATGCCAACGCAATCTAAAAAAAGACACATTAATTAGCAATTTCATAGAAAATACAGCATTTTAAATAAAAAATAATTACAGATTAGAAAAACATTCCGTGGTGAATTTAATAATATTAGTTCATACAACCAACTACTGATTTCTTTAAATACACCAACCGATCAGGTAATGATTTATAGAACAACTATAGAACAAACTAAAGATTAGTATGCAGTGCAGGACGCCCTAACATGCAATTATTATATTAATTGCAGCAATTAGAAGCCACAAATGCACATCGGGGTCTTCCTTGGGATTTGGGAACCCCACTCCTCCCCCACTACTCTCAGCCCCAGAGCACACAGGGAGGGTACGGACGGAGGCCATGGTGAGTCCGTAGCAGAACACGGGGAGGGAGAGATACGAGATCGGCCGGGGACCGTGAGGACGACGAAGGCGGCATCGCCGGATACTGAGAGCGTCGGCGAGCGCGGCCGAATTTTCCACTGCGGCTGCGCTCCTGCCTCCTATGGTTTGTGTTGTTGGGCCTCACTGGGCCTGGGAGCTACGATACGAAGCAGGCAGGCAGGCGTTAGCCCCAAGAGGGCCCAGCGCCTCGCCGCCACCAAGCGCAGAGCAGCGCCGCCGCCGCCTCCTTCCCCGTCAGATCCTCGCCTCCGCTCTCTGTCGGTGGTGCTCATTTCTGTCTCAATGTTGGTTGTAGCTTGTAGTTCTTTGTGCTGCGTGGTGCCCTACTAACCCAGTTCATCAATTAAGGTGAGGCTAATAGTTAAGGTGTGGGAGTGATTTTATAATTTTGGGCGTTTATCTGTCAATGATCCAAGTGATCCCCTCTTCTGTCTAGCTCCTCCTCAACGGCGGCCGTGGCGGGGTGGCGCTGGTCCTCTCGTGCGCGTGGTCGGGCGAATAGGCAGAGGGAGCCACGCCGTCGAGGGAGAAGAAGAGAGCCGCCGGCGAGGGAGAAGAAGAGGGCGGCGCTGCTCGTTGGCGCGCAAAGGGAGGAGCGAGGGAGGGGAGGGCGGCACTGCTTGCTGGCGCGTGGAGGGAGGGGCGAGGGAGAAGAGCCGCCGGCGGAGGAAGGGGAGGGCGGCGCTGCTCGCTGGCACGCGGAGGGAGAGGCGAGGGAGAAGACGAGCCGCGCGGCTCCAATTCCTCCCAATACGGAGGGTCAGGCCACGGTATTGCAGGTAGTGGGCGTAGCCACCAGGTAATACCCCTTGGCATTGAAGCTTATTTCCAATTCCAAAGTCAAAGACCATCCAAACAGCAGCATTTGGGCCAATTCCAATATCTAAGGCCCAATGTCTACATCCAAACACAGCCTTAGAGTGCATTTTGGTTTTAGGGTTTAGCGATTCTCACCCGTGTTGGTAATATTTTCTAGCTGAGACACTAGACATAATCACCAATCGATTGTCTTGAGAAATGTGTGATTTTTTCAATCCCTTTTTGTCACATTGCAAATAATTTACCTTAAATATTTCCTTGGCAGCAAGTGTATACGTGTATTATCGCAAAATTGTTGTCTGTGACAGCAAGAATGCCATAAGGAACTGCTGATAATCGTTCGGTGGTTAACTGGTTATGGATAATGACAATGGCGATATGGATGACCTGGGATCAGGGTGGTTTGAAGTGAAAAAGGTAGTGCTTCTTTGCCTGTCTTATTTTCTTTTATTTTGCTCTGATCATCATTTTCTTGTATGTGGCTGCCTTGTGCTGGGCCTATTCTTTCTGTTGTTAATCACTACACACCCATTTTACAGAAGCACCGGTCCAGCTCAAAATACACATTGCAGAGGTCTTCAGGTGGTTCCAGCCATAAAATTCCAAACATACCTTCACGTTCACGTGCTAACTGTAACAGTGACAGTTCAAGGTGGCATGACAAGCTGCAACACCCACCTCCGAGCTTAAATGCTAATGTTGGTGTTAATGAATCTGGTAGTGGAGAAACAACAAATGTTCATGGTGAAGGATGCAATGATGTTGGCACCAGCGCCAGTGGCCTGAATAGTGTCTTAAATGATGATATAGTAGAAAGACCTGAAGAACTGGTGGTGCCTGAAGAAACAAGTGAACCTCCCAAGACTGATCTGGCTGATCATGTAGATTCTTCACTGCCTCATGAACCCACCACCCGTTCAAACAGTCCTGCAAAACATGCAGATCTTTCTCAGCATGTAAAATGTTGTTCCAAAACAGAGTCAGTAGGTGTTTTGTCCAATACTCCTGTCAAGTTTGGAGACTTTGATGAAGTTCCAGGTCTATCATTACCTTCAGATTCATACAAAGATAACAATTCTTCTAGAGGCCACAAACATAGTGAAGATGTTGAACATCTAAAAAATGTGCAAAAAGATGCAAGTGAACTCAAAGCGGAGATGGACACTTGTACTACAACTACAATTGATGAGGCATCTCCAATTATGATACAGGGAACAGAGACACCCAATGATGATAAGAGTATTTCAAATTTTGGTGGTTCGATAGCCTCAGCTGACTGTGTTTCCCTATCCTGCTCCAATAATGATCATGAAGTTCCAGTTACATCTTCATCTGTTGCTTCCATCGAAGGTAGAACGTTACTTCATGACCAAGCACCAGCTTCTGCAGATTTTGGATCTGAAACTGCTGAGAGCAAAGAAAGATTCAGGCAGAGACTATGGTGTTTTCTTTTTGAGAATCTAAATAGGGCTGTTGATGAACTTTACCTCCTCTGTGAACTAGAATGTGACATGGAACAGATTAATGAATCCATACTTGTCCTTGAAGAAGCTATTTCCGATTTTCAAGAACTTAAATCCAGAGCAGAGCATTTTGATAATACCAAAAAATCTCCTGGTGTACCAAAGGAGGGCATGCCAATGGCTGTGAAAGCTGACCATAGGAGACCTCATGCCTTGTCTTGGGAGGTCTGTTTTCTCACTAGGCATCCTGATTTCTTGTGTTTTATTTTCACTTCCGTTTATTATGATTCATTGACATACTGGAAAGCCTGCTGATGTAGGGTATGAATGTTGAATATTGAATGGTACCTTCACTGTGATGTGTTGCTAGATCTAGAACTCTTACAAAATTAGCAGCTGCATATTTTCCTTTTCTTCTGTGATAAAATTTTCCACCTGTGTTTCATTGCTCTAAAGTCATGTTTGGTACATCATATAAGCAGGTCAGAAGGATGACAAGTTCTCCACACAGGCAAGAAATACTGTCTTCATCTCTAGAGGCCTTCCAGAGAATCCAATTGGAACTGGCATGCAAGCAGGCTGGTATAACAGCAGAGAGATTTACACCTAGCTCTTCTGAAGTTTTGGGTAGCTCGTCAAAGCTGACTACAGCATCGGCAACTGTTAGGAATATAAGTTTGAAAGTCGAGAGTCAGGTGAAACTTCCTGATACTAGTGAGAGAAAGATTGCTGGCGAGAAGCTAAGTAGGGATGCATTCAAGTCTGGTAAATCGCATCCACAAAGTATGCCTTCATATTCTGCAAGGAGTAGAAGAGGGTCACTAGAACCAATCTCTGAAATAGAGAAACACACCTTTAAGAAAGACAGTGAGTTGCCAGAAAACAAATTTGACAGGCTCAAGTCAACAGATGTTGTTAAGAAGAGTACAGCTCATCTTGAAAAGGAAAAGCAAATTGCAGCACCTTGGAAGTCTATGGATGCCTGGAAGGAGAAAAGAAACTAGGAAGATATACTGAAATCTCCTGTACGGAATTCTCGTGTTTCTCATTCTCCTGGTATTGGAAGAAAAGTTACAGACCGTGCTCGTGTTCTACATGACAAGTTGATCTCCTGAAAAGAAAAAAAGAAGTGCTTTGGATATGAAAAAAGAAGCAGAAGAAAAGCATGCACGAGCGTGTGTGAGTATGCTAGGGTTAGGAATTTGGGTGCGCCCGCAGGTGCAGCTCACCGCCGTCCACCTCGTCGCCGCTGGATTCGCCGTCGTCGAGATCGACCACCAGGGCCACGGCTTCTCCGAGGGCCTCCAGGGCCACATCCCCGACATCGAGCCAGTCCTCGAAGACTGCGACGCCGTCTTCGCCTTCTTCCACGCCGATAATCCGGCCCTGCTCCCCTGCCTCCTCTACGGGGAGTCGCTCAAGACACTTGGGAGGATTATTGAACTAAGGTGTGTGTACGTTCCTCATCACGATCGTACACCGTTTCAAGACATGGTTACAATGGTAGAAGATGTTGTAATAAACGAGCATGCCACTTATCCCAATAAACCAATCTATCTATTGGGGATTTCTTTTGAAGGATGTTTGGCACTTGCAGTAGCTGCTAGTAATCCACATATTAATTTGATACTGGAACTAGTGAATCCAGCAACATCATATGAGAAGTCAGGCATACAGCTGCTACTATCATGCATGGGATTGCCTTTTGCTCTGAAGACAATGGGCGATCCACTTGGTTCCTTCCAGTGCTATGTGCTCGGGCTGATTAAGGGGTTGATTCACTCAACTGCCCAGCCTTGGCACTACGCACTGTCTAGGTCCTCTAGCAAGATCCATAGCGGCGGGGATTTCAGTGCTGTTCCACTGGTCTCAATGATGCAAAGAAAACAGAGCGTACCAAAGGATGGGAATTTGCTTACCATTGGTCTTTCCATGGGAGGAATCTTATTGAATGCGATGGTTTCGAAGTATCCAGCTGAGATCTTGCGTGTTCCTGCTATCTCACTAGAAGATAAAAACAGGGCAAATAAGCTGAAGGTGAATGGACATGACAATAACATGAGCAAATTTGTGGCGGGCTCCGAGGAGGAGTGCCGCCGGGACCAATGAGTTGCCTAAGCTGGAACTGTCGTGGTTTGGACAGCGCTGCGACAGTAAAGGAGCTTCGTGATCTTGCGAGGCGAGTTGCGCCAACCGTGCTTTGTGTGCTTGAAACTCAAGTACACAAAGCAAGGGTAGAAAAGTTAAAGAGTACTCTTGGCTATGATTGTTCTTTTGCTATTAGCAGTGCAGGTCGCAGTGGTGGCCTGGGTATTTTTTGGAACAACAATACAAGAGTGGAGATTTTACCGTACTCTCAGTACCATATTGATGCAATCATCACAGAGAACGGGGAGGATGCATGGCGGCTCACTTGTGTTTATGGTGAAGCACAGGTGGGAGAGAGGCATAGGACGTGGGGAATGATTAAATCAATTTTACCTATATGTCAATTGCCATGGTTATGCATTGGAGACTTCAACGAAGTCCTCCATAGGGAAGAGCATATTGGCGTCCAGGAGCGGAGCCTAGCACAGATAGCTGGCTTCCGCGAGATGGTGGACGTGTGCGGCTTCCAAGATCTAGGCTTTATTGGCCGGAGCTGGACCTTTGAGAAGAAGGTAGCAGGAGGCTCTTGGTGTCGAGCACGTCTTGATCGGGCGCTGGCGACGGCGGAGTGGTGCGCTCGTTTCCCTTGGGCGGAGGTACAACACCTCACCTCTGCAGCATCAGATCACGGGCCAATCATACTGAGATGGCGCCATCCCCAGGCGCAAAGGAGAAGGAAATCGAAAACTTTTAAATATGAATTGATGTGGGAGAGACACGAGGAGTTTGCTGCCATGTTTACTCATTCGTGGCAACAGTGCGGAAAGGCAGGTACACTAAAGGAGATGGTGGAGAAACTGACGGCGGTGGCCGGTAAACTCGGAGCTTGGGGTGCTAAGTCCTTCGGCCATGTGGGGAAGGAATTGAAGCGCCTGCGAGCTGAATTGGAAGAGATTAGATCAAACCCATTGAGGACAGGTCCGTCGTATGTTGAGTCCAAGATCGCGGAAAAGATCATGGAACTGAATTATAGAGAGGAGATAATGTGGAAGCAGAGATCGCGGATTACATGGCTTTCAGAAGGAGATAAAAATACTCGTTTCTTTCACTTGCGGGCTAGCCAGCGGAGGCGGAGAAATTTGATTACTAAACTAAGGAAACCTGATGGTCAAATGACGGAAAATGAAAGAGAGATGGCCGAGCTCACATTGGGTTTCTATGAAAACCTCTATCGATCAGAAGGTACGGAGGATATGGAGACTCTCCTTGGGACGGTTCCTAGGAAAGTTTCAGAGGAGATGAATGCAAGTTTACAAGCCCCTTTAACTAAGGAGGAGGTCAAGACGGCATTATTTCAAATGTTCCCTACAAAGGCGCCTGGTCCTGATGGTTACCCAGCTCATTTTTTCCAGAGGCACTGGGATTTATGTGGGGATGAAGTTTGTGAGGTTGTCTTTCGTGTGTTGAAGGGGGAGGATGACCCCTTGGTGATTAACAATACTTGTGTAGTATTAATCCCGAAAGTGGAGAAACCAGAAGAATTGGGGCAGTTCCGCCCAATCAGCTTGTGCAATGTGATCTATAAGATAGCTTCAAAAACTGTGGCTAACAGGTTACGGATTTGGCTATCGGAAATTATTTCGGAGGAGCAGTCGGCCTTTGTATCGGGAAGACTTATTACGGACAACATCTTGTCGGCCTACGAATGTCTTCACTTTATGAAGAAAAAGAGGGCGCAGGATAGTAGGTGTTGTGCAGTTAAACTAGATATGAAGAAAGCATATGATCGGGTGGAGTGGAATTATCTCCACAGTATTATGCTGAAGTTGGGTTTTAGCAGTACATGGGTGAATATGATTATGAGGCTGGTGACATCGGTCTCTTTTTCGGTGCTATTCAATGGTGAAAGACTGGAAAGCTTTAGACCAACCCGGGGGATTCGACAGGGAGATCCAATCTCTCCCTATCTTTTTTTGCTGACAGCAGAGGGCCTTTCGTGCCTGTTAAAATCAAGAATTCAGTCATCGAAACTAAGTGGCATTAAGGTGGCTCCGTTGGCTCCGATGGTGAGTCACCTGCTTTTTGCGGATGA
>DXKC01000465.1:0-11968 GCA_031170775.1 Cymbopogon citratus
TTGGATATCACATTCGTGAAACATGTATGGCATACTTTATTTTGTGAAAGATATAAATTTGCTTACAGGAGGAATGGCTAAGGGAAATGCAAAACATTATTTGTACCCTGTTGGGTATTAGCAGTCGATCAATATATGTATGGTATTTCAATTCCAATTGAAAGAATTCCACTATCTCTCAATCGAAATGAGGTTTTTGAACTACTATATCACAGAGTTTCATTGATGCTAGAGGGGGTTTTCCTCAAACGGGATTGGAACCAGAATAGGCTGCAAGAATGAAAAAGTCAATCTATCTTAGTCAAGGTGCTCACTCTGTCACAAAGGGATGGCAGGGACTGAAACAGATTTGGGAGCTATGCTACCAAGAAAAGAAGTGTTTCAACCGTAATACTTGATTTTGGTTTGATTGCTGCAATGCAAGACAAACAATTGCTTTGGACCCGAGTTTGTGAGTAAAGGTGTGGCAAGAGAGTGAATTTGACTCTCAAATGATCCACAAGTGAAGGGCCGATCCTTTGACACCAGTACTGTTACGAGACTGGTACTTGGTGGCTCACAAGCAAACATATAGAGTTGTTCCTGATTCTTTGATTTGATGCCCATCTTCTGCATTTGCTACAAGGCATAGGACTGTGCGCATGAACGATATCAGGGATGGATAGAGAAAAGGTCTTAGTATGGCAGCAGATAATAGTTGCATGTTAATTACTAGAATCAAAACAATCTATTATCTATACTGCAATAGATGTATCTACTGCTTGTGCAAGCAAATTGTACTATTGTAGTAGTTTGGATAAAATCACGTTTCAGAGTGAAGCATGTATGGCATGCTTTATTTTGTGAAAGATATAAATGTGATTACAGAAGTAATGGCTAATTGGATAGAAATGCAAAACTATATTTGTATCCTGTTGGGTACTGTAGTAGATTAATATGGCTAATCAAATATGTATGGCATTTCAATTCCATTGTATTTTCCCCCTCTTTTATCTTTTAGTTTGCTTAACATTTGTTGTTCCTGGTTCATTGCATTACTGGTTTGGATGATATGTTTCACCTTTTTGTGCAGGATATGATGTGTACCTTGTTGGTGGTTGTGTTCGAGATCTCATAATGAAAAAGACGCCAAAAGATTTCGACATAATAACAACAGCTGATCTTAGGCAGGTTATAACTCAAATAAACAAGGATGTTACTATGATGTAGTGGTATTACTGGAATGAAAGTCTACTCATGTTTTGAGGCATCATGTGTTGGAGCTATTGTTTCACTGAAGTGCATAGATATTTTTAAGTTTGCTATCTTAATTTTGCAGACAGCAGGTACTACTTTATTGCTAAAGAAATATGGCATATATGTTGCAGATTTGTGATTAATTTTCTGATTATAACAGACAGAGTTACTTTCATTGTATTGAGTGCAAAGTTTCAATTTTTAAATGAAGATAAACTTTGGTTATGTATATTGTATGTAAACGTAATATTGAAAGTGTACATCGAAGTTTTGTTATGATGTTGCTCTGAACTTCACTGTTAATGTGCTGCTAATAATAACCTAAAGCCTTTTTTTTTAAGTGGTACATACTGAACAGTACCTAGTCATTTCATTGGTGTCAAATGATGGTGTCTGTGATGTGAGGATGTCTTGCTTGGAAACAATGATCTTGATTTACTTGCATTTGCACTTCTGTTGTTTATAGATTTCAGTACATTCTTATGGTTTTTTTTTCGGGGACAATAATAATTCATATGTGTGAGATATTGGTGAACCATCAATATTTCATTCTCTAGCATCTATGTGATGGTATTTTGGGAGTTCACAAACTGACATATGTGGCCCTATGTAGAAGAGGCATTACTATCACTATATATGGCTCAACCAGTGCCAATTAAAGTTATCTAGTGTTGCTTGTTTGTTTAATACTGTGTTGATATTTTGGGTAAAAGGAATACTTTTTGCGTAGTTCAGCACAGATGGTGATTGATTCATTCTGTTTGTGAAGTTTCCATGTTCAGAATTGTTAGTTGAGATGCCAGAGAAGATATTACTTATATAATATGTTTGTGCCAATTAAAATTAATGTTCTTATTTTAAACTCTGCAGGTGAAAGACACTTTCTTAGGATCAGCTGTTATAGTAGGAAGGCGTTTCCCCATATGCCATGTACATGAGAACAATTCCATTGTTGAGGTTTGTGCAACTTTTACTGATTGTAAATTTTAGCACCCTCAGCACAACACAGACCTATAGTCGTCAGCTACATCTTGCCAAACTGCACACTTCATTTGGCATTTGTTGAATCAAATTTTCCTTTTGCATTGGAGTGGGCAACTAGCAAGAATATCTGAAGCCCTTATTTGCAGGTGTCAAGTTTTAATACTTCTGCAAGGGGGTCAAGTGGTAGCCAGGTTTACAATTCAAAGAACCAAAATTGTAGCAAGAGTGATTTTGTTCGCTGGAGGAACTGCCAAGGGAGGGACTTCACAATTAATGGGTTAGTACTTCTGTACTTCCATCAAATGTTACGGATACCATATTGCTGGTTGTGCTATTTTTTTCATGGAAATATGCAGGTTAATGTTCAACCCATATTCAGAAAAGATCTATGATTACTTGGGAGGCATTGAAGATATTAAAAAAGCTAAGGTCTGTGTTACTTATTTGTTTCATAGTTGCCCTGTTCGACAATCTTTTTCGGCACTCATTTTGCAGTTTTCTCCCTTTAACAGGTTCGTACTGTAATTCCTGCTGGCACTTCATTCCAGGAGGACTGTGGTCAGTATCGTATCCCAAGTTCAACTATTTCTTTTATTATAGTTCTACTTTTTGTGTGTGATCATTGTCATTAATGTGATCATGTAATTAACAGCCCGTATTCTACGTGCAATCAGAATTGCAGCTCGTTTAGGGTTTAGCTTCCCCAAAGAAACAGCTTATTATGTGAGAACACTTGCTTGCTCAGTGGCAAGACTTGACAAGGTCTGATTCTGACATGGACAATGTGGTTTCGTTATATCAATGAAATGAATGATTTTGGCTTCTCTAAAGAAGCTCAATGAAGTGGCTTATTTGTTTGCCTCTTTGATTTATTTTATTTTCATGCAATTTTTTTACAGGCAAGGATACTCATGGAGATGAACTATATGCTTGCTTATGGTTCAGCTGAACCTTCTTTAAGGTTGCTGTGGAGGTTTGGCCTCCTTGAACATTTGCTGCCCTTTCAGGTAAACTCATGCTTCATGGCCAGGAAAACAAACATATCTTGAAAATCAAGTATTTGTAGAGTTTTTTTATTGTGCTGACTAAATGATTTGATATACAGGCAGCATATTTCTCTTCAACTCGTTTTAAGAGGAAGGATAAAGGAACTAATATGTTACTTGTAAGTTTTATTTTTGGTGTTATGTAGATTGAAAGGAGCTTAAAATCTTCAATGAACATGCTGTAAAGATGAAATAGAAACTTGTGTTTATTCTCCTTTTGCTCTCTGCTCCGCATTCCATAGCAGAACATTTCGTCGTGTTCAGTATGAATCTATGATGGATTACCATTTTTAGTGTTCATCAATCTCAGCTCCTGGAATGATAACTAATCGAAGTTTGCAATCAGTGCCATTTAAATTTAAATGAATATTAGGACTTTTGTGTTTCAAGTTATGATGGTTTCAGGGCAAGATGTTCTTTGTGTCTGATATGGCTAGAGCAACAGTCGTAATTCCATTTCCTTTGTTTTGTTGCTG
The DNA here is from genome assembly GCA_031170775.1 of Cymbopogon citratus. Lineage (NCBI taxonomy): Eukaryota > Viridiplantae > Streptophyta > Magnoliopsida > Poales > Poaceae > Cymbopogon > Cymbopogon citratus. The sequence goes on from DXKC01000465.1 coordinate 3,743, forward strand.
ATTAATTTTGTTTATTTAGTTGGTAGGTTTTCCCATTAAGTTGATTATGTTTCATTCGATCTCTTTGTGCAGGTCTTATTTTCTAAGCTGGATAATTTTCTTGCACCTAATAAGCCATGCCATAATAGTCTATGGTGAGTTGAATTATCCAACCAATTTTGGCAGACAAGGAAATTTTTTACGCTGTTCAATTCTAGATGATGGACTCTTTTACATTATTGATTGAAAAAGAAGCAATTTAGGTAGTTCTGTTCTTCCCCAACATATTTAACTTGCTTGTTACTGCTACAGGATAAGCCTTTTGGCCTTTCATGAAGCATTGGCACGCAAACCATGTGATCCTTTGGTAGTGGCTACTTTTGCACTAGCTTTCTACCTGGGAGGTGATATGTCTTTGGCAGTGGATATCGGAAAATCAATCAACCGACAACATGATACTGGCTTTCGTGAGCTCTTAGAACCCAAAGTCTGGACTGATAAGCATTTGACAGGTGAAGTACAAAGCTTCGCTGCATTGATGAAGCGGGCATTAACTGAAATGACTGATGAGTATCATGTCGCAAATGCTATGGCGAAAATCCCTCAAGCACCATCGTCAGATCTTGTAAGCACTACCAACTTATCTCTTCTATTTTTATGTTCGATATGTTCTCTAATATTTAGTGTGTGCAATCTGACCTCTATATCCTATGAGAAAGGTACCTGAGATTAATTCACACTGCTGAAATTAATCCATTCTGTTAGTATTGTTTTTTTCTAAGGTAATCAAGTGGAATTAAGTTTTAGCATTATTGGTGCTTTTAACTATCCTGATCCTGGTGAAGTCATGAGAATGAAACAGATACCAAACTAGTTCACATTGTTGGAAATGGCAATGACAATTGTGAAGCTTTTGGCTTTCATTTTATCATTAAGATAAGCAAAGAATTAAGCGCTGTAGTGATGTAGCTACTGTCCTGATGCTGGTACTTTAAAGTCATGGGAGTGGGAGAGAGGAGCAATTTAGTTCACATTGTTGAAAATAACAATAGCAAACATGAGATTCTGGCGAGTCCTCATGGAATTAGAATCACCCTGATAGGTATATAGGTTTGTGTGTGGAATAATATGGCTCATCCTGGGCTCTTTTTCTCCTTGATATATATAAATATAATGATGCACGGCTCTCCTGTAGATCAAGGGAAAAACAGTAGAAATGAGTTTTGGCTTCCATTCTGCTAATGTTTGTTTATTCTAACGTAGAAAAAAGAGCTGTTAGTGTTGCTGCAACTGGCCAGTGCTGGTTTATGCTTCTATAGCTGTTGTGTTTATTTTCTGTTAAATAATCAGTTCTATCCTTTTGTAGGTGTTTATACCACTACAAGCCTACCTGAAGGTCCTCAAATTTATCGAGTGTGTTCAATATGGCAAAAAGGAGCGTGGCTATGAACCAAAACGCGATGGGATTATCAATTACCATAACCTGTCTAATGGTACTCATGCAGAAATAACAAATCTCTTTACACTGGTGGTTTTCGACACACTGTACCCTACGGACACTGAGGATGAAGATGACTGCAGTTCTTAAAGGCACGTCATGATTAGGATGAGTTTAGGGCTTATTAGGGACCTGGTGCTTTGCGAGATCATAATAAATAGCCAGGGCCAGAACCTGAGCTGCTGCATCGGAGCAAAGGCAGAACATTTGATGTCATTGCCTGGGCTCGAGCCTTCTGGGTGGTGTCGATCCATTTCTTTTCTGAATAAGACAGTAGGGAGTCGACATTCTTTCTGACTGTTGGAGGTGATGTTATAATGTAAATCATTATTAATTTGTTGATTTATTTTAGCATTCCAACTGGTTCCTCTCAATTTTCTATGCCCAAGTCAAACTCGACGAACACATACTGGTTTCACTAATATAGTTTAATTCTCTAAAATAGCTTATCATAATTTTGCTTGTGAAAAAATCATGATAAAACAAACATATATCGAACAACGGTTTATCATAAATTTCCTCAATGTGAAAAAAAATCATACTATCGTATATATTGAATTTAGAGATATTTAGGCATGAGCCTCTCCATTAGTGGAGATAGAGGATGGTGGTTTTGGAAATGGAAAAGATGATGAATTGTTTAGAAGGTCCGTTGGAGTTCGATTTTTTTTAATGGAAAAGATGATAGTGGAGTCAGACTAAAAAATCACCGCAGAAAGTGAGCTATTTGGCTCGGCACGAGTATGGTACGACCTCCGAACCAAACCAGCCTTCTTTTGATGGGGCCATGCCTGGTCGGCTAGGCTGCTACTTGGGCACGCTGTGTAGCACAAACCAACCTAGAATTTAGCCCGTACGCTAACCCTAACTCGCATCCTCCCCCCTCCCACGGTCCCACACCGCCCCCAGCACCGATGGAGGTCACCTCATCACTAAAGACTCGCCATTCACTCTGAGCACGAAAAACCGAATAACCGAAATACCCGATGACCGAAACTAAACTGACCGAACCGATCGATTTCGGTTCCAGTTTGGTTCCAGTATCTCAGTAACCCGATTTATTACGGGTGGCACGACCTACTAATCCTACCAGGCCACTAGGCACCAGCCCACCACTTGTTGATTCTAAAAAAAACAGTCCACCACTCGATGAGCATCTACTCGTTGGTGTGCACGACGACCGTCACCACCACCTCCCCCTACTTCACTTTACGCTCTCTGGCGTGGCCGCAGGCTGCCTGATGTTTTTGCCATGCCTGATGGGCCGGCACGACACGAAAAATGGCCCACGGGCCATGCCTTAGGCCGAAGGCCAGGCACAAGCACGTCAAGGCACGGTGGCCCGTGGCGACACAACGCATGCCGGCACGGCACGGCACGACGTTGGGCTGGGCCAGGCCGGCACGGCCCGTTGGACATCTATACTCATGACACTAACCAGGCCCAAATGGCCATCTATACGCATCACATTTCTTAAAAAAAAAAAAGAATCTATACGCATCACACATTCCTCAGAAAAAAAAATATCTACACGCATCACATTCCGGACGCCTGGGCGCATCAGCCTTGACTAGATGAAAAGCAAAGAACAAATTCATTTTTTGCACGCCTGTTCAGAAAACATTATAAGCCATTCTTCAAAATTTTGTTTTTTTAGGGAATTCTTCAAAATTTTGTTGAATAACTCTATTTGCTCATAATAGCGCCAATTATTAGCTCATGACGAATAAAGTGATAACGCATCAACCTATTCCATTCCACTAACAAAAAAGAGAAGTAGCTGATGGACTAATTCATTCCCCAAACCAAACACCATGTACGTGTCTGGACATTACAGTCCGCGCAAGAAGCCACCAAAGGGCTCCAACATTCCCTCCTACCTCGGTAGCAGCTCTACCTCGGTAGCAGCTTCGGTCTGACAGAATAAACAGTTGATATTGCAGCTCTCCAAGTTAGCACCAAGATAACTGGAAATATTTGAGCTTCAACAGGGGACGAAAGCACAGTTGCTGAATGTGAGAAACAGTGGTCTGACCCAGAATCCTCTTTGCTAGCGGTTGATAGGGGTATGCATCCGCTCGACGATTCTGTTGATAGCAGCCCGAGTCATTACAAGGGTGTCATGCTGAAGGATACTGTAAACATTCAGGCCCTGCGTTTCATGAAAGCAGAATGGTCTTTTAACCAGAAAAAAGGAGCAAGCAGAGGACACTTAGTTTGATTACTCAAACCTCAAGTACTGAAATCATACAACTTACAATGGAAGGAAGTACATTAACGTAGTGAAGGTTTTGAGTAGCCAACTTTAGCTTCTTATCAATGTCGCCTCCATCCACCAACAGAACCTTCTTAGTATCATCCATCTGGCTAATGTATTGCACAACGTTTTTTGTCTTGTGGCTAGGAACTTCCAAGTCCTCAAAGACCAAGAGCTATACAACAAAAACATGGACAAGTAAATTTAAAAGCAAACAATGAATTTCATAAGGGTTGTTTCCTGCAGGACAGAAAAGTTCAAGAGTGCTCTGAATTTGTGCAGACTAAAATGTTTACCCATGCCAGAGAACATTAATAAAACAAACACATATTATCATATGCCCATATTGTTTTTGACAATTAAATTAAGGAAAGCAGGGAAACAATGCCAGTGTGTACTTACATTTGGTAGTAAATAACCATTCAACTTTTTGTGAAAATATGATCCTAGTAAACTTAGTTGAAGTTAATGCAGAGGCGGAGCTCCCCATACGGCAAGGAGCCCACAGTACCTCTCTTCTTCCTCAGGCACGGTAGTCGAGCGGCGGCGGCCGTTCTCCGGCGGCGCGCTGGAAGGAACGCCTTCTTTTGGAGAAGGGGCATAGTACCCACGGGCGATGACGAAACGAGCGAAGGCCAAAAGCCCAATACAAGGAGGGAGCCCATCAACCCAGTAAATGACCGGCCACTGCCTCTCCATCCCCAATCGTTGCGCCGTCCTCTGCTGCCAACTCAGCAGCTCAATCCTGCAGTGCAGGGCTAGCAGGTTACAGAGGACAGGGTCTTCTCGTTGCATGCTATTTTTAGAAAATCATATATCTATAATATACACTAACTATTTTGTTCTTCAAATTTAGAGGTTTTTTAGCTCTTGGATATATAGTTGCCTAGTTGGAACTCTTGTTTGTTGAATTTATACGTTATATTTGACATTCATGTGTGGCCGTACAATGTTATTGAAAAAAATTATGCCCCACCTAAATTTCTATCCGAGCTCTGCCACTGAGTTAATGTGATTAAGTCTGTAAAAGCTAAGGAGTATGCTAAACATGAACAGTTAAATATTAGCGCAACATTTCTAACAGAATGCAAGAGGATTCATAAGACCACTCTCAATGGGAGTTTTATTCTCATCAATTATAGTGTCATGTCTGCTTTTTCGATGAGAAGGGCGGCCCTGGTGCAAGCGATAGAGCTTTACCGCTTGTGACCAAGAGGTCCAGGGTTCAAGCCCTAACCTCTGCACATTTGTGCGGAAAAGGCTGTTGGCTAATTTCTCTTCCCTAGACCCCGCAGTGCGGGAGCCTACGGTACTGAGTACGTTCGTCAGCTTTTTCAATGATGTGGCAAGTGATTCATGAAGAGTGAGATGAAATGGGTTTCATCTAGATGAAACTATGTCTACATTGTTTCCAATACAACTTTTCGCTTGCATACACCGCTGAATAGATTTTAGTAAACAACAATGCAATTCAGGAAGGTAGGAAAAATATTCAGCTCACAGTAAAATCTGGCAAGAAACAATTGAACCTATGTGAAAACATGATCCTAGTAATTTAAGTTGATGGTGCTTGTTATGAATATAGGAAGACACAACTGAATTGATACTATTGAGACATAAAGGGGGACAATATATAGAGTACAAGAGAGACTCAGGGAAAACCCTAAACTAGGAGATTACTCTAATGCCCTTTGACTATTATTAACACCCCCTCTCAAATGCAACGTGAATGCAATGACGTTGCATTTGCAGAGTTGGCACTACACACTAAGACTTAAAAAAACGAATTACATCCAAAATCCAAAATAAAAGATGTCGTCGAAGCATGCAACTCTTGAACATTGTTGATGTAGACATGATCTCCTCCACAAGAGGGTACTGCCTTCACAACACGTACTTCAACAAATACCTCAAGTCTTCACAACCCAGTACATCAACTCTTCAAATATGAACCTTGCTTTGGAGACTTTGAACTCGACGAGAGAATAGAGGTGTCAAATCAAGCCAAATGAAGAATAGAGAGACCACTGCTACAAAACGGCAAGCAATGGGATAGAATGGTGATGACGACTAATAAAGGGCCATCATTAGTCATGAAGTGTAGCAAATGGCTACGGAAGAGACCAAGAGGGCATAGTCGCATCAGTGATGATGTGATTAGCTAAATCGACACGACTCAGCTAACCAAAAACAAATAAAAAAGAAGTGGCTGATTTGACAAAAATTGTGATCACACATGGCTTGGACAAACTGTGATGTGAACTGGATTCGGATAGACACAAATGCAACAGATATAGTGGAATTTAGAAACAGGGCCTCAATATGCTAGCTGCAGCAAGATAAAATGGTAATAGCGGCCATACCTCTGTTCTGTTGTGCTCCAAAACAGAGCAGAGCAAATCAGAACAAAGCACACCACCGAAGCAGAGCAGTCCAGCAGAACAACGGAGTCCACAATCAGCACGGATGACCTTGAACCACAAACAGGCTGCCACCTGCCAGGGTGTAGACGGACACGCTTGGGCTCCTCCCGCTTGGACGGAGCGGATGGAGGGTGACGGCCGGCAGGATGCGACGACGGGCCGGCGACACAGACAGGGATGAGCGACGGGATGGCGTCCGGACGCGCGCGCGGAAAGGAAGCCGCGACGGGCTCCCCGCGACGCGCGGAGATGTCCGTGACCAGCGGAATCGGTCCCACGAGCGGAATCGGCCCCGTGACGGATGGATTTGACCCCACGACGGGCGGAATCGATGCGCGCACGGCTGACCGACGAGGAGCACGCAGCGACGGGTCACGCGAACCAATCCCAGGAGGACGCGGAGATGGTGGGGATGGACGACGGCTGATGATGAAGGATTTGGATCGAACAAGTTGCTGCTGCTCTACGTCGAATTGACTACTGGACTCGATGAAATAAGAAAAAAAATCAAAGATCGACGAGGCTGCCCCCGGGAGTGACTGATTCTCCCGGGGGAAGCGCAACGAGGAAGGGTGGTGGCAGGATCAAAACCTAAGCTTTGATACCACGTTATGAATATAGGAAGACATAACTGAATTGATACTATTGAGGCCTAAAGGGGGACAATATATAGAGTACAAGAGAGACTCAGGGAAAACCCTAAACTAGGAGATTACTCTAATGCCCTTTGACTATTATACCTTAACAGTGCTGTCATTAAATCGCCCCATCTAATAGAACAGCCTGTTCATATATAAATTCAGGCTTAAGTATGCAAAGGGAACAAAAGGACACAGGGCACCACGTAATACGATATTAATTGCCATTCATCAGCTCATAGTTATTCACAAGATAACTACACATGTGTTTAGCAACTTTACCTATTTCATTCTTAAAGACTAAAGAGGATCTAGAAAACCAAGAACCTTAAAGGAGTTCAGTTATAACATTTACAAAGATGTCATATTTGTGAAAAATTGCAAGTCATGTAGTTTCAAAAAATTAGTAAACCATGTTTCTTCATAGCGCACGGCCGCATGCTATTAAATTATGATAAAGTACAGAAAATCATTTCTCAATAACAATTTTGTAGATATAAAAATAGTTATTAACCAAAAATGAGCACACAAAAGCACATATATATATATTAATATAGTAGATAGCAAATACCTTCCCCTCTGCAATTCTAGCAGACAAGGCAATCTTAAGCCCCAGCCGCCGTACTTTCTTCTGCAGCTTGATTGCATGGCTTCGTGGTTTAGGCCCATGCATGGTTGCACCACCACGGAACTGTTATGTTCATAATTTAGTTGACTGAACTCCAAACTAGATAGCGTGTTATGTATCATTATTCATTCAGTTATAATAACTAACCTGGGGACCACGCAGTGTTCCATGCCGTGCTCTTCCAGTTCCTTTTTGCTTGTAAGGCTTTCTTCCAGTGCCACTCACTTCACTGATAGTTTTAGTTGAATGTGTTCCCTGTAAGACAAAGGGCCTCATTTATTAGAATGCAGAACTGTTATTTCGTCACGATGATATACATCAGTCCAAGTGATCCTATTGGTGCACCTGCTGTCTTTTAGCAAGCTGCCACCTCACTACCCGGTGAACAATATCCTTCCTAATTGGAACATCAAAAACATCACCATCCAAAACCATGAAGCCCTTGTCCTCATTATGGAAGTTTGTAACCCTAGCTACCAGGTCTTCATACTGCCCTGCAATATTTAAGTCAGAGGACTCAAAATTTAGCATATTCTTAAAAAAAAAGGGCGTACCCAGTGCCGTAGGCTCCCGCACTGCGGGGCCTGGGGAAGGGAAATTAGCCAACAGCCTTTCCCGCACAAATGTGCAGAGGCTGGGGCTTGAACCCTGGACCTCTTGGTCACAGGCGGTAAAGCTCTACCGCTTGCACCAGGGCCTCCCTTCATTTAGCATATTCTTAATTCAAAAGAAAATAAACATTATTCTTATTCATGAATAACTACAATACTGCAGAAGTGAAGTGAAGTGATGTTTCATTCATG
>DXKC01000466.1:0-10897 GCA_031170775.1 Cymbopogon citratus
GATTCTAAGGCTGAGGAAATATTGGCTAACTGATCCTCTGTCTCTTTAATTGAAGTCTCAACTGATTGAAGTTTCGACCAAGAGGTTCTTCTTCCTTTCATTCTGATTTACTAATTTCTCCTTAAGTTGGATGGGAGCAGCAGTCAGAAAAGCCATGTCTTGCTTTAGTTCCTTGAGGGAATTCTTATATTCTTGCACTAGGGTTGGGAGGTGCTCTCAGAATCCCGAAGAGCAAGTTTTTCCTTTGCCTCTTCATATGATAGAAGGAAGAAATCCATGAAGGCAGCCTGATGCAAGACTAATTTAAGATCCCTCAGAGTTGAAGGCAAGGTATTCATAAGGGGAGTATAGACATCTCTGATCTTGCTTGAATCATGTACTGGAATTGAAGTATCTATATCCAACAAAGGAAGAAGAACTGTCAGTTGATTCTTCAGATCATCTGAAATTGGCGTCAAAGGGTTCTGAGCAACAGAAGAAGTTTCTTCTTCATTTATAAGATCGCCAAAGGAGACATCTAAAGATGAAGCTTGACCCTGCAAAGGAATTCAGAAATAAGAATGTGACAATTTCAGAATTGTATACTTGTTGTTCAAGAGATAAAAGATACCTGAAAGATTGGAGAATTCCTAACATCAGCCGATGGATTAGCATCTCGAGTTTCTGCAAAAGAAAAAGAGTTGTTTAGAAAGAAAAGAAATATATCGGCTAATTCTTCAAGAATAGTATTGCTATAACCAGGATGAGTATCTTCAGGGGTTCTTGGAGGAGAATGTGTAGAGTGATTAGAATTGTTGTCATCACCAGCAGAAGAATCACTTCAATGCAGGTCATCCTAAAGGATTGATGTTTCATCTTGAACTTCCTCCTGCCGAAAGACAAGAAGTGAGTATTGGAATGATGCAAGGCAAAAAGAAAAATAAAAGAGATACATCGGCTGCTATAAAGGTCAACTTATCGAGAGGGCTCAATTCAGGGCTAGCTTCAAAAACCTGAGGAGGAATTTGATTCTTTTTCCCTCTAGTCTTATAGTTTCTCTTCAAAGTTGGCCTGCAGAGGAAGATGTGATGTCTCTAGTAGCCTTTCTTTTCATTATTTCTCTTACTGAAGGAGCATTCCATCCAAGCACTGGATTTGGGCACCATAATCCATATTGAATAGGCTGATTATCAGGACCAACAGGAGGCATCGGCTGAACCAAATCCTACATCATGAAGACAAACAAGCATGGAAGTGTTACATAAAAGGTGGTAAGAAAATCAGAGATTACCTCATCCACAGCAACATAGACAGGATCAAGGGTAGAGCAAAGATCTGAAACAGACAAAGAGAATATATGTTTCTTCCAGTTTTGCCACTAATGGGCAAAAGCAGTAGAAGTCAAGGATGATATTGTCCAATCCTCTATTGTCAAGATTGGGAGTTGATGTTCAAACTGGATGATTCTGTTATACTCAATACCATCCTTCAGAGCATCCCGTGGTTTAAGCTTATCAGCAAAGTATAATCTTGGAGGAAGCTGACCAAGCCCAAACTGTCTAGCAGCTATAGAGGGACTATAAAATTCATAAGAGGTTGGTGGTTTTTCTCTGCCTTGACCAATTTCTATAGGAAGAATGCAGGGTTTGAGCAAACAGTTAATGATAGTTTTAGCCTCAGGATCTGTAGCAGAAGTATCGAATCTGAAAGATGAAGGACACTCAAATTCAGAACGATCAGCATACTGAAACCATGTTAGGACATCTTGAGGAAAGCCTTTGTAGAAAAATCTAAAGAATTGACTGATAGATCTATCAATCCAAACAGCCGATGCAGCTTCACCAAGGGATGTACATCGGCTAAATGTTTCCTCTTCAGATAGTTGATCCTCATTTTCTTCCTTATAAGTTTGTGAAGGAAACTTCAAGGGTCCCAATTCCTGAATCACCAACTTATGCATGTGCAGATTGAGCCAGAGCTGGAGGAGCCACCATGGACCAGAAATAGTTGGAATAGTATCATTCTTCATCAAATGTTGAGCTACTTGGTCCAATAAAAGGTAAAGAGAACCCAGCAAGTATTTCCCCAAAGGAACTGACGAATTCACTGCTACTATGCTGGCTAATTTGAGGAAGTTATTGTTTGGATCACAGGATTTACCACAAAAAAGGTATTGTCCAGCCACATATTCAAAAAGGCAGCAAATTCTCTAGGATCAACACTACTTTTGTCGGGATTAAACTCAGAAATATAACCTTTCCAACCTCCTTGTCTGATACTTTGCAACCTAAAAGAGGATTTGGAAATATTGACAGGGGTAAAGGATCCTGAGACATTAAGACCAGTCAGCATATGAACATCAGCCAATGTTGGAGTCATTGGACCATGATTGAAGATGAATGCATTATATGCATTATTCCAAAAATAGCAAGCAGCTCTCAACAAAGGCTCATTCTTTTTCATACCTGACAATGAGAGAGAAACACATTGGTCTAATGACGTTCTTGAAGAGCTGCTGACTTGTATTTGTTCATCCTAATCACCCAATTTCTCCAGCCTAGAAGCAATGAAGGCCAATTTCTGAAAGTAGTCCTCTTATTCCAATGAGAAGAACTCATATCCGAAGTCCTAAAGGGGATTCTTTCGGTTTCGGCCAAGATGACCTCGGTGGGGTCTGTAGTACCCATAGGACCGAGGAAATATGAATCTGGTAATCCTTTTACTGGAATAAGGATTTCGTCCCTAAGCTCCTACACAGGTGCAGTAACAAGAAATTGAGGAAAAGAGCATTCATAGTAAAAAAACAAAAGGAAGAGTAAGCAAAATGAATTACCTTAGGGATGTTGTCCATCGAAGCCATTTTGAAATCAAGCTCGAGATAAATCAGCAATTGCTTCGGAGTTTCAGAAGAGGATTGCGGAATCGCCTCAAGCTACGAATAACGGCGGCAAGACTAAACAAGAGGCAATGTAGGGTTTGACAACCGAATGAAATTGAATGGCAATTTAGTAAATAAATAGATATTGTTTGGCTGATCGGCAAACGGAGAGAAAGGCTCAAATTTTGGAATAAAATCAATTTTATCCCAAAATTGGGGGGCATGTGTTGACACCGAAATTTGGTAAGGAGAATATCGTACGTGGGACCAGGTGTCAGAACAAATCAAGGCTAATGTGGTAGCAGTTGACCAAGATAGAAGAAAGCCGAATTGGTATCATGACAGGCGTATCGGCTAATCGCATATTTGGAAAGAGACTGCATCCGAATCGACCAAGAAGGGAAAACACATCGGGCTTCAAAAGAAGGGAAAGATTGGAGTCCAAGTTATCTATTTCACCATAGTTTACTAGTTTTTAGTCATTTTTTTATCAGAACTCTTATTTGCCCAGGCTATAAATATAAAGCCTCGGCCATTGTAATATTCATCATCACGATCAATACACAAAACCGGCTATCACGCTGTAAACCCTTTAGCAGTAGGAGTAACGTAGATTCGATGAGACCTTCTAGCAGGCTGTGATTGTCCATGGAGAGCGGCTTCCGTTTGCTGGTGAGTATTGTCAAAACCTGTAGTATTCACAGATGAGTTGTTAGATTGTCCGTGGAGAGTGGCTTCACTCTTGTTTGTGCGTATTGCAGCAAGAACGTTAGATGAGTTGTTAGATTATCCGTGGAGAGCGGCTTTACTGTTTGTCTAATTATTATTGCAAGTTATCTTTGATCTATCTCATCGGTTCAGGCTGCAATGGCTTGTCCGATCTCTGAATCTATGTGATCGATCTAGTTATCGGCTCTATTAGTCTTGGCAAGCTAATAGATTCATTAAGTTATCGATATTGTTTGTTTTTAATGATTTATTTACTGTAACAATATCATTGCCCGATCTAAGATTGGTAGATTTGGCCTTGTTCAAGTGATTATCATGTTTAAATCTATTATATGCTTGAATCGTGCTTCTATCGGCCAATCTCTATTTAATCTAGATCGTTACATGCTGTGGGTTTAAAAAGTACTTTATAATTGGATAAGTGTATGAAAGTTGATCTAAGACCGCCGGCCCGTTAGACCAGTCTTAGATTGATCGATTTGCTTATTTGCTTTTAGAATACGTTTTATCCCTGCTTCATGGACCCTGTATTGGCTATCCAGCCGATCCAGTTATGCTTTCACGAATAGTATGCTTGTATCGGCTATCGGCTAGATTTGTTTATTTATAGACGAGTTGTTAGATTGTTTGTGGAGAACGACGTCACTGCTTATCTATGGGTATTACACGTCTATTTGATATTGATGCTCGTTATGCTATCTGCTTATAATTGATATTGATTAAACATGATCGGCTAAGGAATATACACTAAGAATTATGCATCTTTATAGCCTATTCTGTTTACATCCTTATCTCCTTTATGATTATACTGCATGGAGCTAACTCTCTAGTTAGTTTCCTTATTCTGTCGGCTACAGCTTGGCCACACATCCTGGAACTGTCTAGAATCACACCGGCAGGTTTTATCATTTGATCTTGTTCGTCTCCTTATCAATTATAGGTCAAATTGGCTGGCACGCTTCTTGGTAAATCGGCACTGTCTGCGAGGTCTTGAGAATCTCAGAGACTCCTTCTCTACGGTTCTCGCCATGGCCTTATTAGTGTGTCGGTGCTATATTCATGTATCGACAGGTTGGGTCAGAAAGATGTTGGTTAGGTGCACACGGTGCTGAAGATTTTCTTATTGCAGAATAATTCGAGGTGTTTCCAAATTGGAGAAAATATCATCCTTGAATTCAAATATGTCTTCTGAAGGTGGAATTTCTTCCTCCTTTAGTGGTTCAGGAACTTGGAGGACAGTTGAGGCTTCAAGTGGAGTGGCTAAAGGTTCAGGCTCAACTATCATTGGTTCTTCCTCAGGAGTCGTCTCAACTACATCTTCTAGGGGATCATTAGGAAAGCTAGTGTAAGGGGTATTTTCTAGGATTTTTGTAAGGATTTCTCTCCCTTCACTAGAAGAGAGATGCAAGAAAGCACCTTCAGAGGATATGTCAAGTAGTTGTTTATGTTATCCACTAAGACCGATATAAAAATGTTGCAAGAGTATCTCATCTTGAATGGAAAGGTTAGGGCTAGTATTAACTAGGTCATTAAAATGTGCCCATGCTACACCAAGACATTCTTTTTCTTTCTGTTTGAAAGTTAGAACCTTTGTTCGAAGTTCAACCACACTAAGGATGGGAAAGAAATGTGAGCAAAAGCTAGAGTATAATGTTTCTCATTCTCCTTGTGCACTCCCAACGGTTTGGGAATACCAGTGTCTAGCTTTTCCCGTTAAAGAGATAGAAATAGCTTCCACTTTAATGTTTCATGTGACATGCACACAATTTGCAAGCATGCATAAATTTTCTCAAACTCCCATAGGTGCGTGTATGGGTTTTCATCTCCTTCTCCTGAGAATGAATGGTCTTGGACCATATTTATCAAACAGGGACGCAACTCATAGCCATGTGTGATGATAGATTTGGAAGATTCTGGTGGCTCTAATTACGCGCCCGTGGGTGCAGCATATTGATTGATAGGAATGTTATTATCCATGCTTGAATAGGTAAGATACAAGGACAAATTTGGTTTGATGAATCATAGCAACCGTTTCCCCGGCAACGGCGCCAAAAACTTGTTGGGTGTTCTTAATGCACACAGATAAATCCACAAGCGCATGGATACCGTTATAGCTTTTACAAAGAGTATTCTAAGTATCGTATCCACAGGGAAACGTGTGTGACTCGCCTAACAACTATTTTATCCAAGGGTAGCAATCAAGGTTAAGATATGATGGGTAGAGAGGATCCCAATGGTATTGATCCTATGCAAGGCAAGGTTATGGTTCAAATGTCCTTCTAATGTTCACTTCGGGACGCCACTAGACGGGAAAGTACTACAAAGAGAACTCTACCGATGTGACTACGGTCCTACTAATTTAAGAACCTACTCAATATGGTGTGGACGGGATAAAGTCACTCCCCGTAACTACCACACAACCAGAGAATAGGATGTAAACACAGGTAATCAATAGCCTAAGCACCACGCTTATGCTAACAATTACTACTCTGATTCAGAGCGCTAACATGAACTAGAGCATTCAAAATAACTGCAAGGGGCCCTGTTTATATAGCTCCCTAGGATGCACCGCAGCCCTCGGATCAAACCGACCTAAATGAGCGGCTTTTATTGCATCTCAAAGGCAGTGGGAGGGGGGATCCATGAGGTTGCTCCAAGAGGGAGGGCGGTCGCCCTGCCACCGTGGCGGCTCAGCCTCCCCTTTGGTTAGAGTATTCTAGATGCTTCCATATTATAAAAAAGTGGTTGTAGCCCCTTTATCTCTATATAATCCTGACATGTGAGCCATCCTTGGTTTTTTCAGCTGAACATCCAGTAGAAACAGACATTTACCAAAACTCGTGGAATTATGTTTGTAAACCCCCTATACCTAAGTGGTAATTATGTTTAGGTCCTTTTTCATGTTTTGTTGATGGTTAAAATTGACACTTATCTACCGTCAACACTAGGACGACTGTGTCACTCGGCTAGGCCGACTGTTTCACTCGGCTAAGCTGACGGGACCACAACCAGGGTTGTTTTGCTTGCGGTTTGAGTTTTCGAGCTCCGTTTCTCGCACCGCTTGTTTCTACGGGTTTCTATTCCTGAGTAGAACTTTTCTGTCCGGTGCTGTTTAAGTTTTGGGGTAAGGTGATAGAGCCAAGGACCTAAAATTTTTAAAGAAAATTTGAGGCTCCCATTCAACCCCCTCTGGTCGCCGTTTGCGGTCCTTTAGTGGAACCATGACTCTGCCTGCTACGATCCCGCACCTCCCACATATACATCCCGCCCTTGTGATAAAAGGAAGGAAAATAAAAAAGGAAGGAAAATAAAAGAAAGGGGGCATTCATTCATCGTGATCCCACAACACACACCACGCAGGTCCCCTGGCTCCTTCCCACAGCACACCACGCACCAAAATAAAAAAGGAGTAGCATGCAAGAAGTAGAAGGAATACTATCCATAATTATCACTGCTGCTATCGGAAGGCATAAGGGGTGCCCATGGCCAACTTGGAACGCACCCTTTGGAGTGAACTCGGCCTGTTCCCAGATGTTCCAATGCCCTTTGCTCCAGCCGCCGAGACACCCCATCCCAGTACACATCAGGTAACCCCCACCCCCGCGCCAAGATCCCTGTGTCCCTTCTATCCTTATCGTGGATCACTCGCCGCGGAGCCGGGATCTCTTCTGTCTGACGTCTAGCCCATGATCGTTCTCATGACTCGCCGCCTCCATTGTGGCCGTGGAGGTCGGGTGTTTGTAGCGGAAATCCGCACGCTAATCCCGGACCGCCGTCGTCGTGGCATTAAAGTATTTGGACGACTGGCTATTACATGGCTTCTAATATATTCTATGTTGTAATGCTTATGAGGAGTGACTATTACCTGTTTTCAAATGTATTTCTTTAGTTTAATGCTTCTGTCTTTATTTTTTCTATAATCTATTATTTTCACTTTCTAATTTCTGAATATTGACCTATATTGTACACATCAATCGTGTGTATAAATGCTAGATTTGCCATCAGTCTTGATGCAAACAATCCAAAGCTAAGGAAACAACATTCTACCGCCAATGGTCTTCCCAAACGACCCAAATGATCACCGATGGACGGACAAGAGTGGAAATAGTTTACCAGGTTAGGAATGCAGATGTATATGCTGTTGTTTTTTAATGTGTTTTTAACAATGGTTTGCTCAAATGTTTTTTGGAATTTGCAGGCACCGCTCCTCTCTTTTCGTCCCTTGCTTCTGCCTCTGTGAAACTGGTAACACTTGGAAGGGTGTTGCGGAGGTGGTTTGGTCTTGGTTCGCACTCTCGCCTTGTGCTGCTGTTGCTCCTTCTTGATTCGTTATCATGATGAAGAGCCGATGAGCTGAGTTGCTGTCAGGCTCGGTGTTTCAAATGGACATGGCTCATTTTCAGGTAACTAACTAATCTTAGTATGATTTTTTCCTGGCATATAAACTCCATTGGTTATCTCAAGAACATTATGAACTCTGGTGATATGGAGGAGCACGATCCCCTAAGGTTCAGCACAATTTGCTTGTACTACTGTGACTGCCCCATGTGCAGAGAACTTCCGTTTTCAAAAATGTCAATGATAGATTCCCTTTTTATTTTGGAACTAAATATTAGGGAATTTCCTTCTTCGTAAAAATAAGAATATCAAAGTAAAAATTTCAATACTCACGAACAAATAATATTCATGGGAACAAAATGTACTTGCCCACCAAATAGCTCTCCACCCTCCTACCTGCCCCAGAGGTTCTCCGAGTACTCGCCTTGCAGGAATGGAGGTTATAAATGTCCTCAGATCATGAAACTATTCTCTGTATTTTTTTTAGGATGTAGCTGGCAGCATTCTGTGTGGCATTGATTTTCTGTTTGCTTGTCTTTCCTTACAACACAAGAAAACATCATGTACGTACCCTGCAAGCAAACAAAGAAGACAAAAATATAGTTAATCATCGTGTAGGTATCTGATCTGTATTTTTCAGCCTTACTGTATTTTACACATTGATTTTTTATTTTTTTTAGTGATGTAGCCTGTAAGGGATTTTCTCATCGGTGCTACTGATTAATGTAACCCTGTTACTTCCAGATCAGATCAGTGGCCCTTGGTGAATCATATCAAACTAATTACATGTTGATGTGTAAACAAGTTGGAAGATAATGCCCGTGGATTTAGCGTGATTATTAATTTTTTATTTTAGTTTCTTTTTGTTTATTAGGATCATGCATGTGTATTGCAACGGGAGTAAGATAATCTCAACATAATCTAGGTCTGCAATGGGGTTTATATTTGGTCCTGCATTCATCTGATGGATTTCGATTTGGGCAAACACGTCTGCTGCATTGGGATGAGACCACTGTGATGGGACTAGGGGACATCAAGCTGGAGATGTGAATTTGGGCATCAACCGGTAACATATTACAGCACACCAGCTGGATGGACATGGTGATGTTTTCATGTCCCATTTTTTCTTGCAGATGGCAGAATATGTCCATTTTCATATTTGTTCTTAATCAAATGAGAGTAAGTTTCTATATTGTGTTAATTCTGAACTTTTGGCCATTGTTAAAAAATCCTTGTCAAACTATACAATATTTTAGTGCATGGAAAAATAGGTGGCATCATTACCCAACACTTCTGATGCCATTTGAACCGCACTGTGGGTAGCTCAAAACCAAATGATCCTCAGGAAAGTGAAATGGTAAAGTTCCCCAAGTGGCAATTTGCACCAAACAAATGGATCAATTTGCACAGAAGAAATGGATATCGAGAATTTTTTTCCTGTTGATATAAAACATTATCTTAGCTGCATCACAGAATGATATATACAGTAGAGTTCATAAACCTGCCATGTCACGCTCTCCATGACTGCCATTTTCATGAAGTTCGTTTTTTGGATTAAATGTCACTTCAACATTGTTATTAAATTTTACAATATTGTATCTTATCGTGCGATCACTGTGTTTTTAGTAAAAAAATTTGTTGCCCCATAGCAACGCACAAGCACGCTACCTAGTTACACATAAGGGGTGGGGGCAAAAATTGATATATATGAACTGAGCACAGCTCAAGTGTTTAAGTTTTTCAAGGTGACTTTTTTTTTGCATTTAGAGCTATTATTGTTGTTACTAGTTAAGTTGAGTTCAATGAAATGTAAACATGATGAAATGTAAGTACATATTTAGTAAAACCTAAATAAAATTACATCAAAATGTACATGAGCTTTGTCCTAGGTGTTTTCACAGTTAAAAGTTCCTTTTGTAAACTATCACTATGGATTGATTTATCTCTTCAAATTCCAAAGATGGACTTCTTACCTCCTGAACTCTTTGACCTTTTAAATTATCTCTTTGTTCCAATTAGAAGTTTTCAAGGTGGTTTCATCCTTTTTAGTGTAGAAATTAATAAATACATGATAAGGTTTTGTACCAAGAAAATTGACTATATGTTCGAAAAATTCTAGAGATATAGACAAGAAAAATCCAAATATAACATTTAGACCTTTTGAAAGTATCTCTAAAAGCTTCAAAAATTAGTTTTAGATATAAACTATAGGTAAATATTCAGAAAAGTCTAGAAAACTTTTGAAACATTCTAACCTATCTAAATACATTTTAAAACATTCCAGAAAAAAATGAGATGCAATAGGCCTAAAAGCATTCATCATTAATGTATATTGCATTCTTGCTAGTTTCACCACATACTTTTGTTGTGAAAAGTTTTGAGTGTCTTTAAAAATCAACTAAAAAGTATGATTTTTTTCATATATTTATAGATATGCTTTCCCATTTTCTATAGAGCTAGATCTATTTTTGAAAGTGTTTAGAGATATTTTTGTGAGTTCTAAATATTTTATTTAGGTATGTCAAATCCTAATTTATCTCTACATTTTTATCCATTTTTAAAATCTTCTAGGCATTTTCAGAGTCAAGGCCTCATCAAGTGTTTACTCTTCTTTTTATACTAGGTGGATACCCCGCGCGTTGCCGCGGGTATTTCAGACAATTTTCAAAAAATTAGACTATTTAAATTTGTAGTTATATGAATGAAACAAACTTAAATTAATTTTGGTGATTGGTTTGACATATATGTTAGTGGATGAAGAGAAACTATCGTAGCTATATGTGCTAGTGCTAGTTGGCTATAATTGCAACTTTTAGTGGATGTTGAGTGGATTGGTGATGTGGATAGCTTGTATGTTGAGAGAATTAGCCAGTGGAATTTGTTCTTATAGGAGTAGTAGATTAAAAAATATGAAGCCACTTTGAAAACCACTTTCAAGGGAGATGATTTATTTTCTCCTTGATGGATCTTTAA
>DXKC01000467.1:0-10545 GCA_031170775.1 Cymbopogon citratus
CAAACTAGAAACCACTTATCTTAGTATGTGGACGGTTCAGGTTTTCTTTTGACCTTTTCAGTTCAGCATCGTTCTTCCTTTTGAACCTTCATCAGTTGCCATGTCTGAACCTTTTGGTTACCCTAGTCTCTGGAATGGAAAAATAAAAATACAGGATATGGTAATGTTCTTAAACTTCTGTTAAAGTGGTTAGAGAAGTATGTTGCATATTCTGTTGAAATGTTTTCTTTGTTGGAATCGTATAGTGTTTATCAGATTATCAAGATAAGTATGTATTTGTTCGCATATTCTCTTTTGTTACAGCACTGGGTTTGCAAAGGTGGAGTTCAAATTATTCCCTTTTTTTTCTTAGGAAAAGTCAGCAGCTTTTCAGAAATCTAAAGCCGTACCATATATATATTCATGATCTTTGAGCATGTCAGTGTCGAGTTGAACTATAGAAGCAACATGTGCCCTTCATACGAACATGCCCCCATTTGAGATAACTAAAGACGAAGAAGACTGAAGACACCCGCACTCTGAAATGGATTCCAGCTAGCGATACCTACCTGACTTTTTTTTCCCTGAACTGTCATCGAATCAACTACCATCCGTTGTGGTTGTGTCGCCATGCATGTGGTGCGTGATTTGAACAGTTCACCAGCCAGGATCCAGCAATCTGGTATGGATACGGCTTCTGTATAACATTGTAAGTACACCTAGTAGTTGCTGAAGTCCAGCCTGCTGACTTTGATATAGTACGCAGTACTAGCGTACTATGTTTTGCAAATTGCAGAGCAGGTGCACTGGTACGTGCTGGTTCCTTGGTTCTTCGCTACTAGTAGTTCTCTTTTTTGCTTTTGGATAAAGGTCGCTACTTAGCTTGTTGGTGGTGTCAGTGTCACTGGTAGACTATTGGGTTGGTCTAGTTTTCACCCTCAACTACAAAGCTGTCCAATTTTCACCCTCAATTGTCAAAACCGTTCATTTTTAGTACCTGTGCGCCAGTGTGGGCTGTTTTATCCATTTTAGAGCGGTTTTGACATGTGGGGCCCATGTGTCAGCAACTTACACACATCGGTCAGCCGCATAGAGCAGGGGAGGAGCTCCGCCGGCCGGTTTCTCACCGGCGGCGAGTCCTCTGGCGGTGCCGCAGGCACCATTCTCTTTCTTTCGACACTAATGACAGACGGGCGTGCTGTTGTTGTTTTGTGCACGGCGAGGCAAGCAGGAGAGGGAAAATAAGGGGTAGCGCGATGCCGAGCCGAGGATAAGAAGGCGAGGGTGAGCAGCGTGCGAGCGGCGCGGCCAATACCTAGCCCTAGACGGCGGTAGGCCGGCTAGCTCGATGTTGGTCCGCGCTGCCGTGAAGTAGAGGGAGGGAGTTGTTGACACATGGGCCCCACATGTCCAAACCACTCTAAAATGGACAAAACAGCTCACACGGGCGCACATGTGCTAAATGTGAACGGTTTTGACAGTTGAGGGTGAAAATTGGGTGGTTTTGTAGTTTTTTTTTTGCGGGGGTGAAAATGAGACAAACCCAATAGTTGAGGGGCCAAAAGTGGACTTAATCCTAATATAATATATGGTTACTAGTAAGTCATCTGCTGATGCTAACCACTACTGTTAGGTGAGGTGATGGCGGAGGTGGTAACCACCAACTCCGTTTGCATCTGCACTGCACATACAAGATGGCAACGATTTTGCATTGGATCTCCTCTCGTCTCAGTGGATATCAATTCCAGGGCCTCTTCGTCCTGCACCTTGTTCCATTCAGACGTGCTATGGATCTGAAAAAAACACAACTCTGATCGACGATTTGCCTCTCGGTTCTCATGCGAGCGACGATGGACCTGGGGCCGTGGCGGGGCCAATTGTGTTGCTAATTGCAGGTCTTGAAATGCAGCAGTTGTTGCGTGCATTCAGATTTCAGATTCAGATCAGGGTCAGTTGGCAGTGCAGTCAAAGACGAGGCCTTTTAATCTACCGACACCAACTCGCCAACTACTGGTGTTTCATTATTCAGCCAATGCATGGTCGATGCGCGGGTCATGTTGTAACAATAATAAATTAAAAATAATAATACATTTCTGCAGCAGTGCTATTGGCCTAGTGTTGAACGTAGTGCACATGACATGGCGGCGACGACTTGTTTATATTACTACAACTATGATATCATAACCTCTGTCTGCCTGAGCCTGATTGAGATTTCGGAAACTGTCGGGGTTAGGTACATGTAGTATGTAGGAGTAAACTTTTGCGTTTCTGCATGGTTCGATCGGTGCTTCTTTTCCTAGCTAAGCAGATTGTCGTCGATCTCCCTCGTCCTCATGCTAGCTTTTCGCCAAGGGTTGGTGTAATGGTGTGCCATTCGTGACCGGTGAGCCGGCCGGCCGGGGCGAGCAGCACCCATCACCGATACCTTTACCATTACCATCATATGCATATCGATCGGTGGAGACTTTCTTTCTTGCAGGCAATGGCATGCATGGATTGGAGCAGCTTCCTTCATGCTTGAACTTGATTGATTTCCTCAAACCAGAATATATAGCAAACGGTTGTTTCTGACGCTTGACGCTCGCGCCGCATGTGGTGTTGCGTAGCATACAAGAATTTAATTTTATGACCACTGATGAGAAAGGAGGTTAGGTAGAATCTGTTCCTGCTCTGCTGGACGGATGGATATTTTCCTCGCTCCTTCGTCGACTACGCCTACAGCTAGTGCGCTGTTCCGTTCCGTTCCATTCGGTGGCGAGAGCAGCCTGCTTCTGCTTGCATTCGCCGCCGCTGGTGGCCGGGGCATGTTCCAAACCAGCCGGCCGGTGCCGCGCGTCGCGTCGGACTGGAAGCACACGCACGTGCCTCCAGCTAGATCGAGTTCGTACGTCCTGGTTGCTGGCCGGCCGGCAGCTGCGCCGTCGCCGTTGCGTCGGTTCGCGTCCCTCCGATCATCCCTCTCCAAAGTCCCGGCCGGCGGCCCCAGCTCGCCTGTTGCAGCATCGCAAAGGAAGCTACCGATCGAGACCAACGTGCCACCAAACACACACACACTAGCTAGCTAGCGAGCGCCACAATTCGTCGCGTCGTTCGTCCGTGGCAACCACTCCAAAAAAGCGCCTTGATTTCATCACAAGTCTTGCTAATTGTGCTTGGTTGACACTACTCCCGATATGGTCTGTATATATATGATCCTAATTTTGGGCAAATTAGCATACTCCCTCCGTCCATTAAATTTGTCTTTTTGACTTCGTATTTGACCATCCGTTTTATTCAAAAAATTATACAAATAATAAAATAAATCAATCAATATTAAAGTATCTCTTTTTTTTGACTGCCTCTTTACTAGTACAGTTGTAGCATCTGTTCAGCATACAAACTCACACCCCACGCACACTACACACACCACACACACCTCTATGCATGCCTACAGACCTACAACTATACACAGCTTGAAGATCACGTCCATCTTAAGATCGCCAGAGTCACATAGGACTCCGGAGACGGCGGGCACGTCGTTCTGACCATTGTAGCACCACATGAGGAGGCAACAAAATTTATTTAGGGATAAACCCTGGTGAGACACCAAAGTTGCGATCGCTGGGGATCGAACTCTGGTGGGCTGCTCTCACACCCGAGAGCTGAGCCACTGAGCTGCACGCTCGTTCTCCAATATTAAAGTATCTCTAATATTATAACAAGTCATTACAAAATAAATAATATTTCTATAATTTTTTTAAATAAGACGAATGATCATATAAGATGGCACGGCGTCCAAAACGACAAACTCAATGAGGGACTGAGGGAATACTTTTTACTCGTTGATTGTTAGCTAAAAAGTTGTATAAAAATTGACAACACGAGGAGGTCGATGCTTCCGTATCGATTTTATCATGTAACACGTACGCTTTAACTTGACACATGGAGAAGTACATTTTTGACACATGGAGAAGTACATTTTTCTTGAGACGATACCGTTGCCCCTTACTGAATTAATGGTTACATATATTATTCTATTATTTGGCGAAGAGAGATCTTGCACATTGCAGAACCAAAACAGTGTGTTTTGTATACTATTATTTGTCAAAGAGTATCCATGTCGTAATAAACGGACTTGCATTTGAGACGCAAGCAGGCAGTGGCGGACTTAGGGATTGACTAAGACTAGGGCCAAATTTTAGCGCACGGTCAATAACCAAAAGCAACTATTTTCAAAGAAAGTATATATGCAAATTAGAAGAGAGTTAAAGTCAGGAGTGGATGACAACAGGCCCGTCTTAGAGGGGGGTGCAGGCAGTGCGCCCGCCGGGGGCCCATGGCGCTTGGGGCCCATGAATATATGTATATATGCATCTATACTTCATGTATTTGGCCTATACAGTTCAGTTCTTGTTTAGTATGAGCGGCAACCCTTCCAATTCGCGAGTCGCAGCTTTGCGGCATCCCATGACGGCGTGCTGTTGCGCCGCTGCGGCTGTTCCGCGGTTCCGAACTTCACAATTCCCGTAAGCTAATCCGGTGTTCCCAGAGGACGGCCCGCTAGGCGCTAGGCAGAGCTGCAGACTGCAGTCCCTCCGTCCCTGACTCGTGATCCTGCGACTGCGGTGAGTGATTTCAGTAGTACAGTCTCAATGCTTCAGTCTTTGTAATGTTCTTTTCGACTTGCAATCCAAATATCCAATCCATACAGGCATCAAGCACCGAAGCGCATAGTTGATCTGTTAATTTAATTATTAAATTAATCAAGACACATAGGGACGGAACAACCGAGAGCCTCCAGGTAATCTAATCTAATTCTGTGCTAACTTTTTTACCGTGATAGGGTTCTAGATTATTAGTTTCTAATTAAATATATCTTTTGATTGAACAAATAAACATTTGTTTGGTGCTCAAAAAAGAAAATAAAAACAAGAAAATAAATTTATAAAATTGCAAAGTGATGCTATGTAAGTTTTTTTTAACTAAAATATTAGATTGCCGGGCCCATAAGTATCTTGCTTGCACAAGGGCCCTACAGATTATTGAGACGGCCCTGGTTGTGCCTCTACGGCCCCGCTCAATCCCACGCAGCGGCGGCGGTAGGCCAACGCAGGCTGGGTGGCGCGCTGCCGGCGGGCGAGTGCGGAGGTCAGCACGCGAGCTCGTGCGGCTGCCGGTGGACGGACATGCACAGGCGCGGGCAAAGCGAGCGCGTAGGCTGCGTGTGCCAGTGGCCCTGCTCCGTCGCCGACTAGGAGTGCGGCGTGCAGATCGTCCACCTCGCTGCCGCTTGCACGGAGGAGCTGCTAGAAGCTAGGAGGACGGACCAGGATCATTGGCTTGGCGATGCAGCAGCTTGGCATATCTTCACGGTGATTTGCTTCCCGATTTGCGGCGGAGGAAGAGGAACAGAGTCGTTCCTTGTTTGTGGTAGAAATTTATCCCGGCAGTGCTCTTTTTTTATTATTTGTGTGGACCCTACCTTGCTTTAATGGCTCTGCGTGCAGCATGCATGAGCTGTGCCTGACTGCCTGGTCGAGGATGAATGTGGGGTGGGCATTGGAGAGAGAGGAAAGTTGAGTGAGTTTAATCTACTCTAGTTGGCCCTTTCTGGAGCTGGAGGCTATGGATGTGAGCAGCCCATGGTGACACCTGTTTAAAATCACAAAAACTAATAAATACTGATAGATATTCAATATGAATCAATGGAAAACTACTGAAGATACTCACAAAATAATAAAATAACTAAATGATTAACTGAAAATTACTAAAATAAAACTGGATGCTATTAACAACTACTTAATGATACTGACAACTGACCTTCTAAATAAACGGTAAAAAAATACTGACAAAATATTGAAGATACTGAGAAATAAACATGAAGATACTGATGATTCTTAAAGGTACTAGCAACTGCAGACAAAAATTAATTGAATTTCTTTGCTGAGTGCCGACGGCGCGACACTCGGCAAAGACTAACGGCGGTGGCCGCCGTCGCCGTCCGGCCGACTTTTGCCGAGAGGAGTTCTTTGCCGAGTGCCAGACACTCGGTAAAGATTACCTTTGCCGAGAGTCTCCTTTGCCGAGTGCCACTCTTTGCCGAGTGCCACTCCTCGCGGCACTCGGCAAAGACACTTTGCCGAGTGCCCAAAATTTGGCACTCGGCAAATATCGGTTTTCCAGTAGTGTATTTGAGCATTAGACTAATGTGAGCATTAGACTAATGTAGTTATCTTTAATCTCAGTTCCTTGACCTTCAACGAAAGGATAGTCCTGAATTCTTGCCAGTGTACTGAATGGGTTTCCCAACCTGTGTAGACCCCTATCTGCACTAGTAAGACAATCTGTCGCGGGTTCAAAACAGTCCTCCCACTAATAAAAAACCAACTAATCAAATCAATAATCACCACTTTCATCTTTAGGCTGATTTGATCATTAATTTGATGGTTACGTGGCCGTGTCAGGTGTACCTTCCTCAGATCGTACCTTTCGTACATGAAGAGCGACGCGTACGTGGGCACTATGCATGGGCCATGGAACGAAGCAATCTCTTCACCTCCATTTTACAAAGCGTGTGCGACATAGGCAAGATTTGACGAGATCGGCCGGTCGCGGAAGTCACGAAAGCTACCGATACTCTACTCACGGTCATGCAAAATTATATATATGCTCTGCCTTGTCCGGTGCGGGCTGAAACCGGCCGACATGATGATGAGCTGTGACGAGTAGGGCCATACACGCACTCAAAAGAGAATGGCTGTACGGAGTACTTACGTGCACGGGGGAAGACAATCCAAACATCTAATTTTTTTTCCTTGATTTTGTCGACATCGCAAGCTAGCGTTTGGAGTAGGTTCATCATAATCGTGATGAATATTTGTAAGTAGTATCTATATAGGGTATTTTTGTTTAAAAATGAAGGAAAAAAGGGCAAAGATAATAATAATTATGATTAATAACTATACAAATTTTTTAATACCCATTAAAAAATTTCTCAATGCGTGTATATATATATACAAACTTCGATCCGTGAAATGAATTATTATATTCTCATTTGGTATGCAAACTTCTCTCTGCGCCTTCCTTCATACTTGCAGTTTGTACTTTGTAGTATTTTTTAGAAGGGTGGCAAAAGCTTTGCCGATTATTATTAGACGAGATAAAAGAAAAAAAGAGATTACAAAACTACTACTATTACAACTACTCACAGGAACTACTCACAAAACAACCAAAACCCCCACGGAAAAAAAGGCCTCAAGAAATCCTAGTACAACTAAAACAGCTGATGAACGGTACGGTGAAAGTGTTACTCCTGTGGCATCGTTGGTGTCATCGCAAATTGATATTGCTTGATGTCATCTTTACACAAGTGAGCGATCTGTAATGCCTGGAGGGATTTTTTCTGGAATGTTTGTCTATTTCTTTCTTTCCATAAATGCCACCAATAATATATGTAGATGCCATCGACCACCCTCCTTTGGTTTCTTGCAAACTTCTTTCGACATCGCTGCCAATATGTATGGATGGACCCTTGCCTTGTGATAGTGTTGACCACCGATAAATTGAACCATCGTTCCAAATGGTTCCACACCTCTTGGGCGAAAGGGCAGTCTTTACATAGGTGCGTTGGTGTTTCCGGCTGATTCGCACATAGCTTACATAATGGATCACTAGGCCAATTGCGCTTGGCCAGGTTGTTGGACGTTAGAATTTTCTTATGCAGCAACGTCCACGCAAAAAAATCTACACTTGGGTTCTGCTTTGGCTCTCCATATTGGCATGAGTTTAAGTTTACTGAACGTGCCTTGAAACTGAATTTGGTATGCACTTGCCGATGAATATTCCCCATCTTGTGTCCACCTCCATGTTATTGTATCCTCAATGCCCTCTTTTAATTGGTAGTCATTGATTTGCTCCCAACAAATCCAATACTCCTGTATTTCTTTTGGCGTTTGAATAGGAATCATATGGGATATCCAACGTTGGTTTTGAAGCGCCCTTTGCACCGTTAGTTTTTTCCATTTTGATTTGAGGAATAGAGTTGGTGCTATTGATTTTGGTGTCCTGCCATTTACCCATGATGATGTCCAGAAAGCCGCAGTTCTTCCATCACCGATATTGACCACTGTGGACGCCGCGAAGAGCTCATTATCCCGTGTGTCACATGGTAGATCAAGGTCAGCCCATGCATGGTCTTTTTGTTTCCATTTGAACCATAACCATCGCAGCCTTAATGCTCTGGAGAATCGCTCAAGTTCCAGGATTCCCAGCCCGCCTTTCTTCTTGGGCAGGCATGTTGTACTTTGTAGTATGATTGTTTGAAAACACTTATTAACCCTTACTTATTACCCCTTCTCTATTGCTGACTTTTCTCCTCTTGTTTTATTCCCTCTTGGTGTATGAATGTTTGTATATAAAATCACACCTGATATTTCACTGCAGGTTGCGTCGTTGTTTGAATGCGAGACTGCTTGCCGATAGAATGGCTAACATATAAAATTTATGTGTACCTATTCTTTTATTTTATCACAGACAGTACAATAGTACTAGCTGATTTGTAAATGTAAGGGGGTCAATGTTCATAATTTTTCCCGTAGTACGGTAGTAGTTTACGAAGATGCTATCAGCATTGGAAGGGGACCCCATAGAATCCCGTGATTAAAAAAGAATCTCGTGAATAATTTTTTTCCTTGCTGAAAATAGTTTAGTACTCGATAAACAATTCAAGCACGATCTTAAGCTGAAACCCTATTGGCAGAAATCTTGCCCAGCCTATAATATATAGACACATCAGCAGCACAAGTGATGAGTTGGATTGTTCAGAAATGGTCAAACTTCATTTAAGCCACTAAATCATTGACACACCAGCAGTGTCAACTCCGACTAGACAGCCAGCTTGAGGATTCTCGAAAGCATGTTGTTGCTGCTGTTGTCCTTATTCTGAGAATAGTACAACTCTCACACAGGACCCATAATAGTTATATTATTTAATTTGTTGGGAAACAAAATAATTAATTTCGATCAAATGAGGTTTGCTAAATGTAGCTAATTTGCTTCTCTGATGTTGATAGCGGTTGTAGTTCTCAGCAAGTAAAGTTCAAGAGAATATTGGTGCTCATATGGACAAACGCATCTAATCAGATCCATCTGAATCGTCTACGTGAGATGTGAGAATCTCCTTACCCTCCCTCTTGGGATGATTTAGGTCGTCTGATCGAAATCGATCCAATTGTTAACAGGCCAACAATGGGTTAGCAGATCCCTACTCCTCACTTCTGCGGTTGTGCCATCCAGATTTGATCCGATTAGATTGATTTTGTACACACATGCATCAAAAAGGTCTTGTGTGCACCGGATCAGCATATGCACTGATCTTTTCTTTGCCAAAGATGACCCAGAAGAATTCATCCAATTTATGAGAGCGGATTCGCTATCGAAGATGACTCCTAAGAGAGAAAGAGTCACCAAGGCGAGACTCCCAGCCCATGTTCCTCAAAAAGGAAGTAATTAAGCGAGTAGGTCGTTTCAAAAATATAAGGCACATGATTTGACTATGTGAAGTCTTTAAGATCATACTTTGACCACTAATTTCTCTTACAATATATGATTATTGCAACAGAAGTTTGGTCACAGAAAGTATTATTTTTATAAATACAAATAGAATGTAACCACTTTTCAAGCATAAGACTTAATCATATCATTAGAATAAATGTTGGTGACATATATAGCAGAATAAGAAATTTGAAATATGTGCAGATGTATATACTTCACTACGTAGGGAGTAGCTTTAATTCATTTCTTCTAGAATACAGTTTGGAAATTTTTGAATCTCAGCTCCTAATGGAATCCAAACATGAATATTGAAAACTAATCCATTTATACTATTTGAATCCACTAAGAAATAGAATCATAATCCATTTTTTTCATTCTTGGGATCCGTACATGTCATGTTTGTCCCCATACCAGTTTTTAACCTCACTGATATTGCCTCAACATTTAATTCTATCTAAGATTCACTTTCGGCGACTCCTACTAAACCAACGGTTGGAGGCATACGATGAGAAGGAAACTCAACCTAGTTGACGTGCCGAACCACGACAAAATGGAATTTTATTTTCTATTGACGAATAAGGGTCTGCTAATAAGAAAATATAACAAAATGTAGCTAGCTCTATCATGTTTTATTTGAGTTATAGACTTATAGTACGAAGCAATGGTGGGCATCATCCATGGCCAACCATGCAACAAGCAAGCTCCAAAACCACCCGAGAGTCAAACCACCGCTTGGGCTTAGCAAAGTCCGTCACCGATTCACCATTGGACACCCCAAGAGCCATTGGAATGGGCAATATATGCCACCTCCCCCGCTTCTACCTTTTATAGCCCCCCTTCAGTTCCTCTTACCTACACAACACCTTACTCCGTCATCAGCAATTCTTGGCTATCTTCTCTTCCTCTTCCCTTATTTCGGTGATTCTTTCTTCTCGAGAAGACTTTCCAACAAACTTATGATTTCTTCTCTCAGATCGATTACATACTTGATTTGATCAACATCCTCTTCGGAAAGACGTACGTATAATTAGTTTC
>DXKC01000468.1:0-10132 GCA_031170775.1 Cymbopogon citratus
GTTTGGGCTCCATCACAATTCCATATTGCATTAATCCACAATAAACAGTTTTAATACTGACCATAGAGTTTATTAGAATTATTAAATATTATATTGGCCTTGCCTATATTATATTCAACACTTCAGTTCTATTCATCTCCATCATCCTCGGCCTCATGATCTTGTAACAGAAGCTTATTGACTTGCCGCATGGTTTGATCAGCTAGAATCTTTTTGGCCACACTCAGCATAGTCCCCACACCCTTCTTTCAGTTGTGCTTTCTCATGATCATCATACAAACCTGCCCAGTAAATCAGTAGAGAGCATGTATGTCATATAATCTCCAACGGACTCTTGATCAGTTTCCCTTCAAAAACAGCTTTATTTCTACACTTCCAAATGCCCTAGCAAATAGCCCCAATCCCCCATGCATGAAATTTCTCCCACCAAACCCAGCATTGATCAAGATCAGAGGGGATAGTGTGAACACCAAAACATTTGGCTACAACCATCCAAATAACTTTGGTAATGGGGCATTCACAGAAAAGATGTGAGACAGTTTCAACATAGTCACAAAACACACAAGTGGGATCACCTCCCCAATTTCTTTTCCTTAGGTCATCCTTAGTCATGACAACATCATTAGTTATTAACCATAAAAAGATTTTAATTTTCTTTGGGATTTTACTTTTCTAAATTTTTTTATGATTTGAGCCAGCACCTGAGCTAGTAAGATATTCATATACAGATTTAACAGAAAAAATAGTTCATTTTCCCCACCAACCATGTAACAGTATCAAGTAGGTCAGTTGTCTGAAAGGCATTAGCAAAGTTACAGATCATCGTCCATTCATTTCTTAAGTTTTCAGGGAGCCATCTCCTGAAAGTTACTTGCATTCCACTTTTAAATTGAGCTACAGTCATTCTTTTGTCCTCAGCCAGTTCAAATAACATAAAGGAACTTTAAAGAGCCACGGATCAATCCAGAATCTAGTAAGATTTCCACACCCAATCTTTATCCCTCTACCATATAAATAAACATCTTTGACCTTGAGCAGATCATTCCACATGGGAGAGTCATTTAATCTATGAGCTACTTCATGGATTGATCTATTTTGCATGTACTTGTGTTTGATAATTGTTTGCCACAAGCCATCTTCAGTCTCCAATGTCCACCACCATTTACTCATTAAACTAATATTCATTTTTCTCAGTTCTTTTATTCCTAATCCACCTTTCTTTTTTACTTTTACAGATCACTTCCCACTTAAGTAGATGGTATTTCTTTTTCAAACTAGCTACCTCCATGCCTGAAGAAACATCTTCTTGTCTTTTCCATTTTATCAATAATAGTCTTTGGAATGATGTAAACCGACATGTGATAGATAGGTGAATTATTTAAACTGGATTTGATCAGAGTCTATCTCCCCTCCATGGATAATAGTCCCCCTTTCTAGACATCCAGTCTTTTTTCTCCTTTTTCTACCAAATGCAACCAAGCTTTCACTTTCAGCCTGCCAGTCCCAACTGGAACCCCCAAATATTTGATTGGAAAAATATTAAAAATATTTGTATATCTTTGACTCCATTCTTCATCATCATTAATCATGAAGATCTCACTTTTGTTGAAATTTATCTTAAGACCCGCTAGCTTCTCAAATAGGTGTAATAGGATTTTCATATGATTCGCCATGCTCAGGCCATGTTTCAAAAAGACAATTGTGTCATCTGCATATTGTAAAATAGCCACACCCATGGGGATGATATGGCTTATCATACCAGTAATCAGCCTTGTCTCTGGGCTTTGTGGACCATCCTAGTAAGATAATCAGCCACAAAATTAAAAAGGATTAGCGACGTAGGATCCTATCTGACTCCTTTATAATTAGATATGTAAGGTCGAACTTTATTATTAATTTTCACACTCACTGTCCCCAGATACAACTTGTGTAATCCACTGACACCACTTATTCTCAAAGCCACTTTTTAACGGGCACGTAAATAACATATTCCAATTGACCTTATCGTACGCTTTTTCAAAGATCACCCCAACTTCACCTTTTATCTTGGTTTCATGAATGATCTCATGAAGACACATAACCGTGACATTATGTTTCTCTTCTTCATGAAAGAAGTTTGAGTATCATGAATTAATTTGCCAGATACATGTTCCAATCTTTTTTTTTGACAGAATCAGTGGGGGTAACCCCCCACATAATCTTTTTTTTCAATAATAAGTGAAGTAAAAAATTATAGAAACAGTGCACAAGGAGTGCAAAAGAAAAAGAGAGAGAAATAGTGAGCTTGCAAAGCTCAAAATTTTAAAAGCATTAAAACAACTAAGGCCTATTCTCCAACCAGGATTTGATGCTGCAGCATGGCTGTTCTTGGTCTTGACACAGATCAAACCCAATTCCTCCTTGAAGAAAGATTTCCAGCTATTTAGAGTCCACAGGTTATTATCATAGATTACTCCATTCCTGCTGTTCCAAATTGCCCAGCATCCAGTGATCAAAATTTCTCTGAAGATGATGTTTCCAAAGTTCAACCTTGAGTGATAATCATATCTAGTGGGGGCAAGTTGACATTCCAGTTGATTCCAATCCAGTTCCAGCAGGCTTGACTAAAACGACATTCAAAGAAAATATGTAAGACAATTTCTTCCACATTCAAAGAGCAGATGGCACAAGAATAGCTGTTTAGATTTCTGCTGTTCCTTCAAGAGGTTTGTTGTATTCAGTCTATCATTTAGTAGCAACCAGAAAAAGAATTTGTGTTTGCCATGAATTGCTCATTTCTTCATCCATTTGAAAATAGGTGAGGCAGCATGGGTTCTTCTAAGTAACTTATATGCCTTACTAGGGGAAAACTTGTTGGAGGTATTCCAAATATAATTCCAACAGACTAGACTTTTAGGATCCTAGTCAAATGAAAGAAGTAGATTCTGAAGTTCAGTCAATTCATTTGTAGCTTCTGCAGACAATGGCAAAAGGAAATTTTTGTCCAAGCTATTATGCATGAATTAGAAGACTAAACTCTTTTTCTTCTTGACAAAAGAATACAATCTTGGGAAGAAATCTCTGAGTGTGTTCCTGATCCAGTTGTATGACCAGAAAAGTACTGAATTACCACATTTTGGAGAGCAAACTACCAATGATCTAAAATCACCACTCAATTTCAGAATATCCTTCCACCAAAATGAGCCCACTGGACTTCTAGCATGTGGTGGGATGTTTTTGTTCTGATAGAGCTTAGTCCAAGTCAAAGCCACCTAGGGGGTTGTTGCATGGTTATAAAACATGTCTAGGAATTTAAGGAGGAGAGATCTGTTATGAGTGTTGATGTCAATAATTCCAAGGCCACCCTCACTTTTGGGTCTGCAGGCAGTTTCCCAAGCTGCCAGGCAATTGCCTTTTCTGTTTATATCACCACCACTCCAAATACAATGCCTTCTATACTTATCTATTTGTTCTACCACTGGAGGGGGTAGAATGAGAGTGTACATGTAGAAGGTAGGCCTAGCTAAGAAAACTAAGTTTACCAGGGTGAGTCTTCCATGGTAGGATAGCACTTTGCTTATACCAATCAATCTAGATTCAATTCTCTATATGCCAGCTTAAAAATGCTTAAAGGGTAGGTGAAAGGCATGGATTCAATTTGACAGCCAAAGCCAAAAGTATTGGACAGGAGAAGTACTTAATTCTCTTCCACATTTATTGAATCATGAAGGACTTGTGGAAGTTTACATGCAGACCACTGTAGTAACAGAAAGACCTCAGAATACATTTAAAGTTGAAGAGGGTTCTTGCATCAGCTGGTAGTATCAGCAAAGTATCATCAGCATATTGGATAATTGGGAACTGTTCACCAAAATTTTCACTAATAGGATGCAGCAAGACATTTTTGCTCTAGGCTTCATTGGTTATGGACGGTAAAAGATCTGCTGCAATGGCAAAAAGGAGGGGGACAGGGGATCACCTTGTCTGACACCTCTATTGCACTTGAAAATCTTTCCATGGATGCCATTTAGTAGAACTAAGGAGGTGCCTGACTTGAGGATCATCTGAGTCCACTGTAACCACTTGTTAGGGAAGCCTTTATGCTTTAAAATATCCAGAATATAATTGTGCTCAGTTTTGTCAAAAGCCTTTTCAAAGTCCAATTTCAGGATGATTATTTCTTTCTTAGAAGAGTGACAAATATGTAGAAATTGGAAAGCCCAGGCCAGACAATCCTAAATAGTCCTACCTTTTATGAACCCATATTGATTTTGATGCACTAAATCAGTTATCACCCCTTGCAATCTTGTTGCTAGCAACTTGGTGAGACACTTTAGGGAGTAATTCAATAGAGAAATGGGTTTGTAGTCATGCATTGACAGTTTTAGGACTGCTTTTTTTGGGAATCAAAGCTATATGAGTCATTTAAGTAGTGGATGTCTGTCACTGAGGTATTGAAATCATTGAGAAAACACATAAAGTCCCCTTTGGTTATGGGCCAACATTTTTTTGATAAAGAGGCCATTAAAGCCATCTAGGCTTGGGGCATGACTATGAGGTAGATTTCTGATCACCAGATTGATCTCATCTTCAGTAAAAGCATCCACAAGGGTCTGGAGATCTTGAGGAACTAGGAGACTATTGAGATCAAAAGGTACTCTATTAAATTCACTTATGCCCATCCTATTTCTGAAAGAGGTACAAAGGGTAGCAGCTTTCTGATCATGGTCAGTAATAAGAATGTCTCCATCAACAGTTAGACTGCCAATGTACTTTCTGCTGTTGTTATGAGTAGCCGTTGCATGAAAAAAGGATGTGTTTTCATCACCAAGTGTAACCCACCTAATGGTGTTCCTTTGTCTCCAGTATGTTCTTTTGGCTTCGAATAAGTGATTAAGGTGCCATTTAACTAGGATTCTAAATCTCCTTTCAAGTGCACAGAGGGTTATTTGATCTTCTAGGCCATCTAGCAGACTGAGCACCAAATTTGAGTTGTGGATCAGTCTATTGAGATTGGATATCTTTTTACTCCAGCTTCTCAAACCAGCTCTTACCTGCTTAAACTTTATTGACAGGGTTTTAGCACCATTGGAATAGTATGGGGTGGAGTTCCAGTGCAGATCAACTATTTCAAGAAATCCAGGCATATTAATCCAGTAGTGCTCAAATCTAAAACTATTGCATTTTGGAATATTGCTGCCAATATTGATAGCAAAAGGAATATGATCTAAGATGGGTTTAGACAGAGGCTGCACAATGGTGTTGGGGTAAAAATGTCCCCAAAAAGCTGACACTAAAACCCAATCAAGCTTAACTAGAAGGGGATCCAGTTGCATATTGCTCCAGGTGTACTTTCTCCCACTGAATGGAATATCAGTTAAGTCAAGGCCAGAAATAATGTCATTGAACATCTGCATTTCAGAGTGGTCACCACCTAGTTTGTTTCTGTCTTCAGGACTGTTGAAGTCTCCAATCAACATCCAATCATCAAAGTTGGTTGTGTCAAGGTTCAGGAGCCAAGTAACAAAAGCTAGTTTCCTATCAGCATGTGCAGGGCCATAAATGTTGGAGAGATGGAAGTGACTCTAGTCAAGGAGGCATGTGATTTTCGACGTGATAGCATAGTTGTTGATTTGAATAGTCTCATAGTCATAGAGGCTATTATTACATACAACTAGAAGTCCCCCAGATGCTCCTATAGAAGGAGAAAAAACATAGTGATCTAGATGTCTAGGACAAAACTTCTTAAGGTAGCCAAGTCAAAAGAATCTCTTTTGGTCTCTTGCAGACACAAGATATTACAGGTGCTATCATTTATCTTCTCTCTGATTGCATTCCACATCGCTTGGGAGTTGATACCCCTAACATTCCAATACGGTAACTTATGCATTCTGTTGTTGCTATTCATAAAGAAATAAATGTGGGGTGACTTTCCAGCAAGTAGAACAACTGAACATGGTCCCATCCAGGAGACATGCTTTGAGTGCACTTAAGGAGCCAAACATCAGAAAGCAAAAGCTCAAGAGGAATAACAAGGCTGAAAAACCAACACTGGAGACCAAGCATTAGAGTTCAAAGATAATGACTAAGGCCAACCAGTTTAAGAGGTTCCAAACATTCCAATGCCAAGCAATCAAACTTAACAGAGTGCTTACAAACCCAACATCCTGAAGGGATGTCCAACTAAACCTGTTTGCAGACAGGACCAAAAGATTAAAGCAAAAGATAACTAGCTAAGAAGGAACAACCAAGCCAGTCTTCTATTCGAGGTCTTCATTAACATCTTCACCTAGGATGGCAGCAGAGACAGCCTTAGGCTGAATCTGGAGGAAGCCAGTGCCAATGCCGTTGACTACATCTTCATTCAGGTACGGTGCAGGTGGGGGGATCACTGCTAGTGGCTTCGGGCTCTCCACTTCCTTTTCCATAGCAATCCCTGGTGCAGGGGTTGCCTTGTAGCCAAGTTGCTTGGTTGCATTCCTCTTGATGCGCCTCAGGAACTCAGCTGATAGTGCCTCTAACACCTTACGCCTCCTTCTCTTGTTTGGACTGAAGTCTTCTTCCATAATCTCTCTAATGTCATCATCATCCAGGACAGAGCTGCTGCCACCAACTGGCTCTTTGATCATGGGTGCAGGGAATCAACACTTCAGTAGGCAACTTGTATAGACAATTCAATAGGAAAATTGGTCTGTACTATTGGATCTTGGCAACTTCCTTCACTTTAGGTAAAAGGGTAATGATGCCATAGTTAATTCTGCTCACATTAACTTGCTGCTTGTGAAAAGCATCAAAGAATTGTATCAGGTCCTCCTTCATAATCTCCCAGCACCTCTGGAATTTTATCAGGACCAACAGCTTTATTTTTTCCATTTGATGTAGAGCCTCTTTGATTTCTTTCTCACTAAATGGTTTGCATAAAAACACATTTTCAGCTATTGAAATTTGGGGAATATCCTCCCATATCTCCTCATCCATTTGCAAATTGTATTCCACAGGGCCAAACAGCTCTGCATAATACTCAGTGGCATGTTTGATGACATTTTCATCACCCTCAATGATCTCATCTTCATTTTTAAAACTTACAATTGT
The DNA here is from genome assembly GCA_031170775.1 of Cymbopogon citratus. Classification (NCBI taxonomy): domain Eukaryota; kingdom Viridiplantae; phylum Streptophyta; class Magnoliopsida; order Poales; family Poaceae; genus Cymbopogon; species Cymbopogon citratus. Next base: position 7,072 of record DXKC01000468.1, read on the forward strand.
AACTTTTTTTCTCTTCCTCCCATTTGCAAACATATGGAAATATACAGTATTATTATCCCCATCCAGTAGTAACTTCTCATGGCATCTCTCATGCCAATACATTTCTTCTTGTTCAAGGCTTTTCATATTTTCAGCTAGTAACCATACCTTCCTTTGAATCTGCTCACTAGAAAGTGCAGTTTCCTCCTCAATTTCTTCTAACATCATTATTTCTTTTTGATAATCTCTCCTTTTTTTTCCTCATTTCCCCTTGTAAATTGAAACCCCACCCTTTAAAGTACCGCTTCACCATTTTCAGTTTCTGGAGAATTTTGTCTAGAGTTGTTCTAGCACGGCAGGGTTGCTTCTAGATCTTTTCAACTTGTGAAAAGAATTCAGGATTCTTAAGCCAGTTTCAGATCAAATTTGAATTGTATAAAGGGCAGCTTTTCCTCTGATCCAGTGGTAAGAATCAGGGGATTATGATCTGAAACTTCCCTAGGCATTTTGCATATCATAGCTTGTGGAAACATCATCTCCCACTCTTTTGTTACCAAAATTCTATCTAATTTCTCCAGAGTAGGTGGGTCCTGACAATTTGACCGGTAAACATTCCTCCAGTCATCTCTTTATCTCAGCTCATAAAAGTGAATCAATGAGTTAAAAATAGGGGTATGTCTATGGACTGCACCCATGGGTTTGTTTCATTAGAGTATCTAATAATATTAAAATCACCCCCTATAAGCAAAGGTTCATCATTATTAGCACAGAAACTAGATAACTCAGCTAGAAAAGATAACTTGTTTTCTTCCTGAGTCGCTCCATAAATAACCAATAGGTTCCATTTTACTTCCATGAATTTATCCCAAAGATTGAGTTGTATCATAAATTCTCCTTGTTTCTGGACTTGTGTATCAACAACTCTTCTACATCATCATACTCATGAGTACTATCCTCATCCTCAGAATTTTCAATGACAGGGATAAGCTCAATAGAATTTTTCTCACTAGGATTATTCAAATGTTTATTATGCAGACTTTTCCTAGCAAAAGTTTGGTGGGTTTGTTTAGATTACCTTCCAGATTTATTTTTTGGCCATAGCTTCATTTTTCTCCACGTCCTTTCATATACCGGTGACGTCTAGCGGGAGTAGCGGCATGGCGGTGACCGCGTCCATGATGTGTGTGGTTTCTGCATTGTGTGTTTTCAGTCAAGTTAGAGCGTGTCTCTAGGCACATTGTATTCATCACCACATAAACTGAAAAGGGCCAGTGTCATCCCTGTCGCCATGGTGGTGCTTGCCTGATTTTCTCTGTGTTTTTCCTTTCCTTGTTCTTCGATTCATCCACCAAATAGCGTTTGATTGTGATCCTTGGCTAACATCTGGTATCGGAGCCATCAATCTATCGTGGAGACACTCATCAATACCATGTCGATCGTCGCCGGAGGCAGCGGTAGTGGGAGCAGGGACGGGGTGTGGGGCGGTCGGGAAGCGTGCCAGGTATACCTTATTCAGATGAGCTAAAAAGCTTCTAGTGTCCTTCCGTCAGTTGGTCAATCATCATGTATACATACTAGATAGCTGTATGCGCAACTACTTATCATATTTTTTATATATAATATTGGTTGGTCCTACCCCACCGCTAGAATATGTATCAACCTCCAATGCTCGAAAGAATGCCAATGCCATACACACTGCAATCCTTATCAGAGTCTCTCGTTAGCAATTATTATATACCGGACTTGAGGAGAACTTCACAATATGTACCCTAGTACTACTCTTGATTCAGCATTTCTATTTTCTATTTTTGCTTTAAACTTGTACAAGTGCTGTCTTGTTTAGTCAACTTCAGTTTTAGATGATAAGTAATTAAATACGTCAATTACAAGTCAAGGCTAGCTCGTATTGATGACACTCTTGATGTGTTGTAGTTGTTTTTTATGAACTATATCTTGCGTGGTGCTATGGTGCAGAAAATTGCTTGCTCGGTTTGTCCTTCGTCAAATCATAATCACATAAAACTACAAAAGTAGCAGGTAGTAGTTCACCATCGCCCTTCGACGTATATGAGTCCTCAACACGCCTGCATTCTCAAATTGATGGAAATGATGGTCAACTAGTTTACAACTGGTTTACAACTGTTGATATCACATTTGAATCTTGAGACATTATTGAAATGCTGCCCCGGCTGCCCTTATATGCACCTATACATCTCACTTGCTATATATAGAATATACAACCAATTCATTCCAATCACACTTACATGGTAATCACGTGGAGACTGATTTAGTACTATCCCTGGTCGTGAGGCTTCAAGTAATTCATACTCCTCGCAGCGTCCACACCTACTTCTCGAGTCTTGTGTATGGTACAGTGTATGGTACAGCACAGCCTTCGTCCTCAATGTCAGATCTAGCTGGCTGGCAAACTAATCAGTTGATAGATATTAGCAACTGAACTAGTGCGAACCAACCTGGTGGGCTACCAACCAAGCAGTCCCCAGAGTGGGCCAGAAAATACACACAAATCCCATTATATTGCTAGACTCGTGATGTCAATTCCCCGAAGAAAGAAACTTTCAGACGGATGGGATGAAATTGGTTATTTCCATCGAGGTGGAAATTCCCAATTTTCAAAATTCGTTCGGTACTGTGCAGTTCTGCCAGACAAAAGAGTCCCAAGAAATTCAAAGTTCATTCATCGATGCCTGTGCTACCATTCCCAGTCCACCACGGGATCTTTCTGCTGCAGCAGCCACAGCATGAATAGAACACACACTATGGAGAATGAAGGTAAGATGTGCAAGAGTTCGCTGCAGCTGTTCTAGTGCATGTAAAAGCGAAAGAACAGATGCAGATAAGCGAGATCACTGGGCAGCTTCAGGCCTTGTTGCTGGCATGGATTTTATATAATCATTTTTAGTTTCTTGAGTGCCACTACCACATCGCTCATCGATAATCTTTGGTCAGGAGCATCACTTGAGCAGAGCAAACCCAACTCAAAGATTGGTGGAACGAAGGGCTTCATATCACAGTCAGCAGAGGAAGGACCTTGCAGGAGCCTATCATCCAGAACATGGAC